>JAODUP010000471.1:650000-655000 GCA_025642065.1 Paralvinella palmiformis
TTAGAAAAGACAAAATAGATGAGGATAGGAGAGTACAGGACAAGACAGGTTAGGACTCGACAATACGGAACAGGAAAATATGGGACAGGACATAACAGGACAGGACAAAACAGGACAGGATAGGACTATACAATATGGGACAGGATAGGACAGGACTAGATAAGACAGGACAACACGAAACAGGACAGGATAGGTTAGGACTGGATAATATGGGAATGACAATAGGGGACAGGACATAACAGGACAGGATAGGACAAGACAAAACAAGACAAGGCAGGATAGCACAGCTTAGGACTGGACAATATGCGAAGGACAATAGGGGACAGGATATAACAGGAAAGGACAAGACAAAACAAGACAAGACAGGATAGCATAGATTAGGACTGCAGAATATCAATATAGGACAGAAAGATAGCGGGGAGGACATGAGAGGATAGCACAGAGTAAGACATTATATGAAATGATTGTATAAAATACCACATTACAGGATAATAGAAGACAGGACACGAAAAGACTGTATAAACAAGTTAGATATTTATTCAGCAACTTGGGTTATACACGAGACAAGTGCAAACAATATAAGAAAGGATAAGGTAGGACTGGACGACGACGAAATAGGGCCAATACGGAATAAGGCAAGACAAGACTGTACAAGACAATACTGTACAAGACAAGACTGTAGAAGCCAATATTGCACAAGACGAAACTGTAGAAGACAAATGAAGATATGCAGATTTGAGAATCATTAAATGCGATACCGTTTAATAATTGCATCAACGGGTTAATGTAGATGCAGTAAGTCTTTGGTCCTAAATTAGATCATTGAGGTAGAGGAGTAAAAAGAAGACGCTAGTCTGGTGAGGTTTAATCCGCGACTGAAACATACTGAAGTTCTTTCAGGTAGGTATTACCCAGATTTAGGGGCTTTCCTCGATGCCAAAGGAAGAAACCTTAATTTTTCGATAATATCGGGTGATCGGTTACATAAAAAAGCTGCCGATAAATCGAGCGCAATTAATCCAGCCATGGAACCTTCATTAAGAGCCTCAGCAATGTCATCGCGCACTTTCAATAGAGAAGCTCCTGTTGAATGGCCTATACGATAAGCAACCTGATAACTGTCACGGAAGAAATGCGGCTTACTACTACTACTACTACTACTACTACTACTACTACTACCTATCCAATTAGTTTGGAGACAAAGGGCGGGTTAGAGATAGGACGATAATTCTTCATATCTTCTTGACCCAACCCAGACCTCCTGGGCAGCCCTATTATAGTGGCCTATTTATAATGGCTATTATCAGTGTCAGGATGTTGATCCATATACTTCTTGAAAAGCCAAATAATCTAAATCACATGGTTATCTTCTTGGCTTGAACTCCAGAAGCTGGTCGAAAGTGTCGAGCATCTTCCAAATAAATGTAATATTGGACAATGAATAATGATTTTATTCCCGAAAACTGTCCTGTTCCTTCTGAACGAGTTCCTTAAATTCCGCCGCCAGATGTTCAGCAGAATTTAAATGCGTCCCTATTACAATTGAACTACCGGCCATCGAGTTCCTTATTGCCTTGAAGAATTACTTTTTTATAGTTTCCACATTTCTCCATCCCCGTGGAATCGAAAGGCTTCTTCTCCTCGACTAATAGTGTATTCATTTTACAGAGGTCTCTGTATATGTCATACTGTATCGTTAAGGTTGCTTGCAGAATTTATTTTTAAATTCCCTCCCCCCATGCTATATTAAAGATTGATATAACACATATATTTGTATGTTTGCTTCAAGACAAATGTAATATTAGTATAATAATATTGTATTGTTATATTATAGTACTCATTTAATATTCGCAATACAGCTGACAACTGATGTGACAAAGGGTAACTTAACTAAATTGGCCGAGGATATCAGGATTGTAGCTAATGATCAAAACACAACAGATCCGGCTAAAGTAAGTATGTAGTTCTAAATAATAACATCTTCATTATCGCTCAACTCCAGATACCCTAAGAGGTGTACAGTATGTATTATCATAATACCGGTCGGTCGGTCTAAAAATATCCACCCAGTGAGTGAGTGAGTGAGCGAGCGAACAAGTGAGTGAATGAGTGCGCAAATACCTTGACATGATCATCTCATTTCCGGAGGTCATATTTGTAAAATATATCCGCCCACAAGAATCCTTATAAGAACGTTATGATTGTCAGTCAATGACGCGTATGATGATTCCTGATCCGAACACGTAACATTAACTACGGTATTGGCCACAATTATCATAACTATTAAAGAACGCGGATGACAAGATAGGTTAAAATATATTGAATATAAATGGTAATAGGAGCCACGCTTAAAGACAAATATTTCTAATTTATTGCATTCGGAAATTAGAGTTAGAACATAAGTTAAAGATGCGTCTAATGTAATAGTTTATTCCACCAATCGTCATAACGTCACCAACAACAATAATTAGCACATTCCGCTATACAGGCTGAACTGGAGCTAATAGCTAACTATTTAGAGAAGAACCAGTCCGAAAAGGTGACGCCAATAGAATCGAACCAGGTAAAGTGACTTAATAATTATCACTGGCTTAGTTATGGTTTGCATATTGTACTGACTCATATTAATAGCATTGAAATATTTAACCGCTCAGAAACCTAGTCGGATTATTAGTTTAGCGAGTAAACGAATACCCCCCCCCCATACACAAACAAACAAACAAGCAAACAAACACACGTTAAAGTTATATTGTAAACATTTATATGACCTTTATGCCTATATGACTATAATGGTATATATATATATATATATATATATATATATATATATATATATATATATATATATATATAGACTCGTTTACTGGATAGAAGTGTTGACACTAAAAAATAAAACTGACGCCAATCGGGTATGTGGATGAAGTTAATCATTTAAGAAATAAATCGATTTAATATCATGTAATCATTCTACAGTTATGAATAGATAGGGCTCTCATTCGCACTATTATTCCTATCCAGAAAACTATTAACGAGACTAAGGAAGGTTTGAACACATCTAAGCAGTACTTGTACGAAAAGACTGGCCCCATGTTTATAAAGGTAAGCTACAAAACGCTTGTAATCAGATGACGATCAATCATGAAATGGAATAATTAAAGATGAACACGGAATGTCGACTTATCTCTAAATATTCGACCATCTTGTTCTTCCTCTCAACGACATACAGACGCTGAAAGATTTCCAGAACAGAGTCTACCTTGTACTCGATAGTTTTGTAAACAGGACAGTGAATGGGGTAAATATTACTTAAATGTATTAATCTGTTAGTTTTATACGCTCGAAATACTACTATACTATACTAACGGTTAGAGATACGTTGAAATACTACTATACTATACTAACGGCTAGAGATACGCTCTAAATACTACTATACTATACTAACGGTTAGAGATACGTTGAAAATAATACTATACTATACTAACGGCTAGAGATACGTTGATAATATTACTATACTATACTAACAGCTAAGGATGGATTGATAATACTACTATACTATACTAACGGCTAGAGATACGTTGATAATACTACTATACTAACAGCTAAGGATACGATGAAAATACTACTATACTATACTAACGGCTAGGGGTAAGTTGAAATTAGTACTGTATTATACTAACAGCTAGAGATACGTTGAAAATAGTACTATGCTATAATAACAGCTAGTTGAACGTTGAAAATGGTAATATACTATACTAATTGCTTGGGATACGTTGAAAATCAACGTGATGTCTCGTTAGTAATCTATCCCACCTCCTTCCAGAGAACGTACGATAGCTCAGTGGTTAGAGCGTTCGCTGTAAATATGTAGATCACGGTTCGTATCAATCGCCTATCTATATTTGTATTATGTTTGGCTTAGCTAAATAAAGAACTCACTCATTCAGTCATATAATTCACTCACTCACTCTGTGGACTGACTACATGAAGTTTATACATGGAAAATTATCACCTCCCACCAAAAAAAGGAAACAATTAAACGAACTTTTTCTTTTTGCCTAATAATCTTTAACTGAAAAAAAACCTATTTTCCGACAAATTCCATAAGCCGGGATACTGATGTAGTGTTATTGAGAGCCTGGGAATACTGGTGCAAGTGCATCAATACCCCCCGCATACATACATACACACACACACACATATATACACACAAACAAAAAAAGGGACGGGGCTTGTTTATTGTAAAGGTTTTATGAGGCGACCCTTTTAGTTGTTCTTTTTTCCGATACCTGATCACTTTATTTTAGTTTTTTAAGACACTAATGATACTCTTTTGTTTACGTTCTATGAATACAAATCTTAAATATTCTTTATAACCACATGCACTCACACTGAATACATATCGACGTTTAGTCATGTATTAATAACTCATCTGGTTAAATGATGATGATTGATGTTTTACGGCCACTTTTGCGCATATGATAGCATATATATGGGCCGAGCGACCCCCAAAGGTAATCCTTCAGATATGTCCACCCTAAGATTGTTAAAATTATTATCTACTAACGGACTTACTTTATTTCGTTTAATTTATTTTTTGTTTCTTATTACCTATATAACCAATTATGGCATTTCTCATATATAAGGCTCTTTATAAATTATGTTTTATAATAATAATAATAATAATAATATAACAACAGTATTGAACCAACACCTATATCTAATGGCCAGTTATTGTATTGTATATATGATTATACAGGTCCAGAAAGAGGTTGGCGGTTGTAGACCTTTGTATAACATCTGGAGTTCGATACTCGAAGGGGCTATTTGCGTACATTTTATTCTACCGTATGTAAGTAATACCCGTAGACAGTCTACAAGGAATGTAAACAGATTTATTAGTCAATGTAGATATTGTCAACTAATAGATTATTTATAATGAATACACACGCGCATATACACCTACACGCATATTATATATATATATATATATATATATATAT
>JAODUP010000471.1:660000-796450 GCA_025642065.1 Paralvinella palmiformis
CAGCCACTGTCCACTCGTAACGTAAACAATAACAAACATCGCCCCCACGCAGATTGGTGGTCAGCTGAATGTGATGCTGCCAAGTTTGACAAACAGCTGAAATTACGTATTTATAGACACACTAGATTACAAGATGATTTAAATATATATCTCGCATCAAAACGAAAATTCAAATCAATATGTAGACAGAGACAAGATCAGCATAAAATTGTAACATATAGGGATTTGCGTGATTCGTCGAAGTGTTCTGATAAAGTTTGGTCAATGATTAAAAAGCTAACTCGTAAACGTAGTGCTATTGATAATGCTATTACACCTGAAAATTGGAGTAACCATTTCTCTGAACTTCTGAATAATGAACCAAACATAAATAGTGAATTTGAAGAACACGTTATAAACTTCATTAGCCAACATGATGATGCATGTGAACCTTGTATAAGTAATTAACCCGATGCATTAAATCGAGTTATTGAAATAGATGAAATAATTGATGTCATTAAAAGTTATATCAGAAACAAATACATTGCAACCCATTTTACACGTTTTATTCCATCAGACGTTGTCTTTATTCAGATTATGTCAAATACAAATCACATTTGTATTAAGGATTTAGCTGTATTTATCTATAATATGTTCATGATTCATGCGCATTATTATTTCCTTATGTAATTTTCTTGAACATTTATTACATTGCACAACACAATTGTATATGCACATGGGCCTGAGGCCTTTAATGAATAAATGCATACCATACCATACCATACCATACCATCGTACCCGGACTATGAGTTTGCCAAACCCTATACTAGGTGCGTCACTGAGCTCGATTCTTGGCGCTATAGACGTTTTGTAATTATTATTAGTAGTACACCGATATATCAATAAGGCTAACGATAAATATTATTTATCGATGAAATCAAGTATGAACAGGTGAGTTTTCCGAACAGATTTAGATTTTCAAGAGACGATGCATTTGCAATATCCAACGGGGCTCCAATACTAAATGCACAATCACCGCATGACTTGAGCCGAAACCCGGCATCTGCAGTAGTATTTGACTAGATGACAGGATTTTTCGGCATGACTTTCTATGGGATACCAGTTTACACAGGTATTCAGGTGCCATGTCATTGATAGATATATACGTTTTTAGTAAAATCTTGAAAGTAGTACTCAGTCTAACAAATAACATATGCAGTTTTTGAAGAATTGGTGTGATATGATCAACTTTTCAACTATTTGTCAAGAATAAGCTGCACTATTCTGAATTCGCTGAAGGCGATTGATTTTATAATCAAATGTTCCATATAACAGGGAGTTACACTAGTCTATACGAGATGTAACAAAGGCATGAACTACAGTTACAAGTGCTTCTTGTGTCAAGAATGCTTTTAAACAGTGAATGTTTTTAAGATGGTAATATGTAGCTTGGCATACTGATGTGATATGTTCATAATTGGTCAAAAATATCCTCTACATTTAAAAGATTTAACAAAATGTAGAAAATCTACATAATTACTATTTGTTTAATCATCTTAAATGTTTGGAATAACTGAGTCGACCATAACCGAATATCAGCAATACAATGTTATAAATTCTTCAAGTCCGAACAAGTCTTTCAACCTAGAGAAAAATACATTATGAGCAACTGTATCAAATGCTGCAGACAGGTTCAGAAGAAACAGTAATACTGGCTTTCCTTTATCAATAGGCCGATCCAGGCGAAATGCGTTGCATCGGTTACTAACTGCTGTATCGGGTTAGAAACAGCTATGGCACCTACTGTTAACAGGTGATGGCATCTTTATACTAACGGTAAATACTGGAAATCTAACAGCAAATTAATTCATATTACACGGAGAATGAGAATAATATTTCAACTGAACGATTGTCTTTCTAAACGATTTCATACAATATTCATCAGGATATAACCCAAAGATTGAGCGGACCGATCTTTCAAGATGAATGACACAGCTAAGCCTTCGTTATTCATGTTGACTCATGGGGGACTTATTAGCATAGGTTTCAAAGGATTAAATAAATGATTCTATAATTAAACTTTTAGCTGAATGTAAATTGATTTTAATGAAGATTTTAAATATTTAATGTCGATGTAAAGGACAATTTGCAAGTTTTAGAAATATTATCTTTAATTGTACCTGGGAACCACTCATATATGTATGAACTGTATATTAATAAAAAATATTTTTATTACATTAGAGTATTAACACACTTGACATTTACATATCTAGTAAACATTGCACGAATGGTTAATTCAGAAAATAAAAAGTTCACTTACAATACAAGATATCATGCAGAAATGTATATCAATGTTACCCATTGAATTATAATCTATATGATCATTGATTTTATCTATTCACATCGTCATGTCAGATGGCAAAGGTTCTACAAAAACATAAGTTTGAAGTAGACAGGCCGGACCATGACAGCCATGCAAATCGTGTTGAACGTTACTTCGTTTAGTGGCATATATCTACGTCTGTAAAGGACGATTTTCGCAATGGAACAATGGTTATTTCGTGTGTAGTTGTTGGATGCACAAGCCAATTTAAGAAAGGATCAGGTTTACAATTCTACCGAATACCACCAGAAAACGACAGAAAAAGGAAATGACTTCAAGCGATCAACCGCAAAACTAATTTTGCATCAGGTTTATTGATTCATTTAATCTAAAGGAGGTTTCATTCATTGTTGTATATAATATAAATCAGAAAAAATATTTTAATCCAGTTTCCTCGTGTACGATTTAATAGTTTCAGTTTAGGTTCACTCGAAATATCAGCGGATTTAAAAAAAACGTTCAGTCGAGCCTGTCATCATACACAATCACGAAACTTTGTAGAAAATAATATTAATAACTTTCATGAACCAGAGTGTACTCTGACACAACATTGACTAATTTTTGTATTTCTGGTAGTTTTCCAGTTTTCGATCAGGTTCGGAGTCAGGTTCTCTCGCTCGGAGTCAGAACATTATTTTACAAAGAAAATAAGCCATCTCAAAGCTCTAGCCTCCTGGGTATTTATAAATATATTTAGTTTTCAAACCAAATTTGTTGGGATATTATTTTTAATATTGTTTATATATTGTATATTTAAATTTCGGTTCTGCAAGTAGTGATCCCCAAGCCAAGTTCCATGTCAACATCCGAAGCTAAAAAAGAACGCTACCTCCAAAAACGAGATGATGACAAGACAACACATGCAAAGGAAATTAAAGAAATAAATGAGGCAGCCTGTATTCTCGTCGGGTTATCCATCAGTTCGTCTCTGTGGAGATACGAGTCATGAAGATGAAGATAATAACCCCAGAGCTAAAGCAGGTGTGTATTTATCGCATTTTATCATAGGAATAGCATAACAGTGTACAAAGATTTGTGCAAAAAACTACAAATAAATCCAGTCAATAATTTGAACTACTTGAAAAGAAATAAAAAGATATATATTCCGAACCGATTTGCAACACTTCAGATGATATATGCTTTAAACATCTTAGTTATACATCTGAGGTACATGTTCATCCGGAACGTCACTAAAGTCTAATCAGTTCCCTCTGATCCTATATATTATCTCTCAATGCTTAATATATCGAAAAACATTCTGGATCCAGATCTGTATCTCCACGAAAATCTAATTGATTCGTCCTTTGACCATGACCTACTCATCCACAAAGTTTCATTCAAGTTCGTAGATACTATTTGATTAAATGTTTTGTCGACAGACATACATTATTAACCAACATACTTGCTTCAAAAATTTGAATTTCACAATTAAAAAAGGGTTGAAAACACATTTAAGCTCTGTCTATCTTCGATGGCGGTGCTGGTAATTAGGATATTGTCAAAGGTAACCAGTCACCCAATCATAATTAAAATTACAAGTGTTTATGTTATAACATGTTATCACAATATGCGTTCACAAACACTGAATACAACCCAAACAGACCAAGATGCTTTACTGGTATATTGAAAGAACAAACAAACATGGTGAAAAGATGAACATCCTTGGTGGAGGCAACAAATTAATAAAGAACATACCTAACCATTAAACGTTTAATGCAAAGTTGTTTATTTGAATCAGCAAGTACATTAATAAGAGTCATTTGTCGAGGATTCCTACGAGCAAATTCGTCAATCATCCATTGAATATCGATTGTCAACTCCATAATGAACATGCATGAGTGCAAGACCATTGATACGTTCTTGTCCCATGGTTGTACGCATATATGTTTCAAGTCTACGCAAAGCACTTATACTTCGTTCACATTCACAACTGGCCACACCAACAGTACACAATAGCTGCATCAAAATAACCAAATTGGGATAACCCCGTTGTCTTATTCTTTCAGGGCACACGCTGCTGTTTTCGGTGCATTTTCATTATTACTTCCTGATCACCTGTTGACCCAAATATGCATCTCCGCATTGATATTATCTGGAGAGGGAAGGTCAGTACGATGCAAAGCTGCAAATGCCAATATTGTCCGTTCACAGTCCGGACTAATATAATTGTTAATCACACTTGGCATCATGTGCAGAGTATCTATATAGGGTCATTGCTCTGGGCCGAGACGATTCATGGCAGTCAATATTTCATCCAGGATTGGAATCGTCACATTGACTTAATAATACTCAACTGGATTTGAAGCTGGAGCATTTGCTCTGTGTCGTTGTCTGGCTACTACCCTTGGTGCTCATTGTTCAACGTTTACGGACTCTGCTGTTGACACGATAAAGCTGTATAGCCTTTCATGGAAAGCTCTGATAACTTCCTGAACTTCGGTCATTTCCTTGATAACATTATAGTTCTTTCCTTGAAGGGATACGCTAATTGGTTCAATATATGACCAAATGTCCTGTATGATATGTAAAGCCGCAATGAATTCAAATGCCATCATAGAAACCAGTAACGATCTCGCGTCTGAAACAGGTGGCTGATTCCAATCAAGAAGATGTGATGTAATGTCTTCAAGTGAGCATAGAAAACTGCTGAAAAGACTAACAAACATTGCGAGAGCATTGTGTCGTTGTATCCATATTGGTTTTACACGTCTCTTGCAATTTCTGAATGTTATGCTCACCTTCATTCTCTCTCTTCATTTCTTTTATCTATGATTGTAGGTTCACTTGTCTTTTTGACGAATTGATGTAGAACTTGACAATATTATTGCGGAGAGTGGGATATTTGAGGGCCTTAATAATTGCCAAATTAAATTTATGTGATGCACTGTGAGTGTATATTGCTTAATTATTGAGGGCTTTAATTCTTGCGGCAATACCTCTCTGACTCCCACTCGTGTTTCCAACGCCATCAAAGGTCTAGTCTCTGCAGTTGTGCAAAAGAATATTCCAGTCACGAGGTTGGCCGATTATATGATCAGCAAGCTTCCCCTGTTGTTGAGTCACATCGACAGAAACCCATGAACTTTGTACGAATGGTATTGCTGGAGTCGACAAATCTTAGTACAATTGACAATTGTTCATGGTTAGCCTGATCCACCACTTCATCGGCAGATATACAGTAAAAATGTGATTCACGCACCTCATTTAAAATCATATCTCTGATGAATTGTCCATATATTTTGATTAGCTCATTTTGTTTGAGTTTTTAAATGGCCAGTAGATGGCGAGGTTTGGCCCGACTCTACGTGACTAGTGGCTAACCAATAATTTGTTATGCTAGGATCCAATATAAATCTAAAGGCCAAAGAACGTTCAGGCTCTCAGCAGGTCTGTTCCTGTTCATTGACAATATCTTGAACTGAACGTGAGAGTGGATAGGTTTTTCTTGGAGTTGAAGTCAGCAGTAAATCAAAATGACCTAGCTGATTTAGTGTGTCTTCACAGCTGAGCAGCAAAATTGGCTTTTGATCACGATATACGTTTAGTTTAGTTGAATGCGAGCAACTCTCTTACAGTCCAAATTATGTCTTTGGTAGACTACCAACTGTGACTTTAACAAATAAGCTGCCGCACGTAATTCGAAGTTGCCAGCTTATGTGCCTGTTGATGACATGGCACGAATCCTATCTACAGTGGAAGAGAACTAGGAATTTGCAGTTTTGTCTAACAGGAATGGTAGTGTGCTGCACATTTCATGCAATATTTCACTCTCATCTAGTAGAAAATTAACGACAACATGCCTCAGTTCATCAGCCTCTACTGACAGCAAGTTTATGGAACCCGAAATGGGAGCTCTCTTTGTTTGCAAGGTCGTTGAGTATAGGACCGCCGCCAAGCTCCTGAAGAAGCAACGCCTGTCACCATAAATGTTAACCACTGTAAATTCTGCAGCGTCATTTCCGGGGCGTGTTCTGTGGATGTTAATTAAAAGTATAATGGTACTACAAGGTACTTAACTCTAATTACATGCAAAAACAATATATATTAATGCATTCTCGAATTAATTCCATACCAACCTATTCGGTGGAATTGACCCCTTCCCCGATAGTGGCTACAAATGGAACTATACTAAAGTTACCATTTGGAAGTAGTTTCCCAGGGCCCACCGAGATTTAGTTTGCCAACTTCCTTAGAATTATACAAATAAGTGTATCTAACGGGCAAAGCGTCTGCAATTCCCACAAATATGTATATTCTGTAAATAAATACATGCTGGTATTCTCAGGATAAGTGTTCAGTTAGCATCTTTAAGATGTAAATTTGAAGAAATACATGCGCTAAATTATTAAATTATCATCAATTATACGTATTTAATTATAAAAGTAGAACTAGATTAAGAAACAGTACTTTTGGTGTGAATACATCAGTCATTATAGGCCATCTGCGCCATACTCTCTGTGCAGCCAGTCGCATAAGTAACTTCAATTCTGGTTAACTTAATATTGTGAGAAGCTAACAATGTAAGTATCAGAATTGGTAATTCTTTAGGCTGGCTATAGTTTTCACGATCATGACACAGGTTCATTTTTGCGTGTGATCAATGTTAGCTGTTCGTTTCACATTTCATGCGCATGTATTTTGTTATAGAATCTTGTCTCAGTCAGGGTTAGGGTTAATGAACCATTGTCCCCGGGGGAGGAAGGTATGGTACTAGTTACTAAGCTTTATGTTAGTACTTCAGTGTATATAACTAACCAACCTTTTGCAAAAGTATCTGTCGATTTCGACAGATCTAGATGTTCGTTTTCCATGCTGCATTTTGCTGCTGATCCTTCACGTAAATCTATTCACAGAAAAAGACCCGCGCGTGCACCTACACAAATAGGTCACTTATTGCGTCATACAACACAGGTCATAATCTATAAACTGTGTTAGGGGAGAGGACATTGCAATATCATACTTTATCATCTGTGTCCCTTTTCATAAAGCATAATTTCGGACGTGTGGACTGGGGTGGGGGTCAAGCCCCTTTAATATTTACCAAGGGGGGTCGCATGACCCCTGTGACTCTCCCCTTGGATCCGCGCCCGCAGACAGTGTTATGGTCCGCCATTTTAGTTTTCTGTTTACAAGTGCACGCGGTACCAAACTTCGTGATGTCACACCCGTAAACGGGTAAGATATGTACGTTATAATATATAATATTTTGTCATAAGGTACTTTTGTTTTTTGACAAAAAAGTATATTATTATGACAAAATATTATATATTATAACGTAAAAATCTTACCCGGGTTAGTTACTATATATTGTCTTTAATATATATCTCTGGGTGCAAATATTATTATGATTTATTTATTATCATTATTGCTATTTTCATTACTGTTATTATTTATTGTATACTGCATTCCAATTCCCTTATAAAAATACAACAGATATGTAAAATGTACTCCTGTTATGTGTAATAAAGTCAATCAAAAAACAACTGGCATCTCCTACTGGATGAAGCCTATGCCATTTCTATTAAATTCAAAATTATGATCTGGAGATCACATACCTTTAATGGACTATAAATTAAATTCCAAATATAGCTGGTAAATAGCCTATATACAACATTTATCGATCGCTACACGGGTAAATCGCCATGCAACACTGTGGTTCTTAGACGGTAATGTGAAATTCAGCCGCATGGTGGCGCCAGGGGTAAATGGGTCGTTCTAGTGACATCATCATATAATTTTTCATTTGAATCAAGGCTGTTTCAGTGCTGTGACCAGTTTTACATGGTGAGTATAGTGATTCGTTAAGGTGCCCTTTCTATAGTATTAGATAAAATATTAGATTTAAAACAGGTCCGTAATTGTTTAGAATTGTATTTCAACGTTTTTTTAATGGTTTTACGGAGGAAGTTTTTTTATTGTATTTAGGAAAACACCCGGGAACAATGATTTATTAACCATCTTTGTAATTCGGCTTATACAAAGATCCTGACACTCTAGCATAAACAATAATTAGTATTAACGGTAATTTATTTAAAGTGGATGAATGTAATTGTTTAACGACACATCAGCAGAATTTAGGCCATTTAGTGTCATATTTAAAGTGACTATAATGTCTATTTTGAGCGGTTAAGTGGTATTAGGATAGTATTTTTGGCTTCCTCTGGGTGTATATTTGTTATATTTAAGTGGAAAACGTATATATATATATATATATATATATATATATAAATATATTTATATATATATATTCACAGTATTTTTTTAACAGAACATTAAATTCCCTGAACCGACTAGTCATCGCTGATTGGCCATACTCTCCAAGCATAATACCTGTAAGTAAGTTTGCATGGAAATAATTTTACTGGCCACTGACACATGGTGTTTCGTGAAATGACATCGAGAGAGTTTCTGTTAATTAGAAATGATACAATATACATGAGTTTGTCGTGTTCTGAGTTCATAATGTTGATGAATAAAAGGATTCGTTTCACGGCCCTATTCAGGAAGAAGGTCAACGTATAAACTCAAATATAGATCTTTGTTTTTTTCTGCACATATACCTAAGTATATATATATATATATATATATATATATATATATATATATATTACATAACATGCCCATTTAGTCTACAATATGCACAAGTGGCCGTAAAACATCAATCAAAATATATATATATATATATATATATATATATATATATTGTACTTAAGAGATAGTTTACATTATTTTATTTCTAACACTCAATCTATCTTACTATAAGATGTGCAAATAAGGTTATTAGTTTACGTACACAACAAAGAACGTGACACCATATCCCGCTGAAGCAATATTAAAATAATTTTTAAATTACTCATTTCCATGTGCGATTTATGGGATCATCATGCACAAATGTCCAAGCAGGTAATATTTCTCAAGAATGAAATCCAAGTAACACAGTATTATTTTGAGAAGGAAAAACAATATAGCGCTACATTCACAAAGATGTTGGAAACCAATCAAATTCATTGCGAGTTCGTCGTATATTACAGCAGGGACCAAAATTATTAGGACACATTTCAGAATTACACTTTTATTGTCACAGCTTTCAATTGGTACCGAGCTTTGCGGCTAGAGTTCTACAATGAACATCCGAGAGTGAAACGTTTTTGCTGTTTTACGGCGACTTTTGTACACAAAGTAGGCTAAATGGGCGGAACGACCTCCAAAGGTAGTAGTAGTAGTAGTAGTAGTATTTATTTCCAATTTCAATATCAAATAACGTATACATAATGCAATTTTACAAGTATATTACATATAAAGAAATATAGCCGAAGCTGTCTTCCCATTGGCCCCGAACAATCATAGCTAATAGTCAGCTCGATGAAACGCCGTTTGTGTATTTGCAAGTCTGGTCGTGTGTGTATTGGAAGTATGTGGACCAGGTACCAAGGAATCATATAATTACCTAGACATGTGTGCATTGACAACAATAAGGGTTGTTGCATTTTACAGATGCTGAGTAAGTAGCTAAGATGTAACTTTCAGGGTTTTCTTAGTTTTGATCTTGAATTACAAGTGGAAAGGATACTATTCCAATTGTTCCATATAATGGGAAAATTGACTAACGGCAACTTACTGGATAGTGCAGAGTTACATCGAGGTACATGCATATGACTAGATTGCCTTGTCACGCGATTTTCCTGTACCTCAGAATTTAGACGGAATAGGCCATCGAAGGATATAGGAAGTCTCTTGTTAATAAAGTCGTCCATGAACAAACATACGTGGTATTGATACATGTCACTTAGTTTTAAGATTTCACAATTTTTGAATAAGGGATCGGTATGATTGTTATAACCCGCATTATTAATAATACGAATAGCTCTTTTCTGCAAAGACACAGTTTTCTGAAGGATTGATGAATTGGCGTTCCCCCAAATTAGTAAACCATATGAGATATATGGTTGTATGAGAGCCAGGTATAAAGTTTTCAGACTGTTTTTTGGTAGGAATTTCTTTACTTGTTTTATGCCATATAAGGCCCGAGAAATCTTATTTTTCACGTAAATCAAATGATATTTCCATGAAAGAGTCTCGTCCAGAAAGACACCAAGAAATTTGGTGGTTTTCTCTTGGAATTGAGAACCAATTTGCTCTAAATGAGTATCACCAACTGAAATGTCCAAGATGTTAAAATCCAAATTTTTTTGTACCATCTTTGAAAACCATATATTTTGTTTTTATTTAGCGAGAGACCATTTGCACAAAACCATTCAAATAAGTTATTCATTTCTACATTTGCCCTTTGATATAAGGTGGAAATATCAGTATCACTAATGATTAAAGAAGTGTCGTCTGCAAAAGATAATATATGTGCATTTGTGGATTTTGATATATCATTAACATATATTAGGTATAGCAAAGGACCTAGGATAGATCCTTGTGGTACCCCACAGTTCATGAATTCAATATCTGACTTCGTTTTACCGATTTGAACATATTGTTTCCTATTCACAAGATAACTGGCAAACCATTTGTTGGCGACTCCCCTAATACCGTAGTAATTTAATTTATTTAATAATGTGTCTGTCTTTATAACATCAAAGGCTTTTGAGAGGTCGCAGAAAATAGATAAGGTAACTTGCTTAGGAGTCGAATTATTAGCTATTGCACATTGATTTAATAAATGTATAATTGGGTGAATTGTTGAGTGTTTCTCACGAAAACCATACTGATGTTAGTGAGGCGAAGTGAAACATGAACCAACCTTCTGGCATAGCCCAGTCGGGGTTTGAACCTAAGTGCTATAGATCTGTGGCAAACCGCGCTACCAGTTAGGCCATGGAGGCACCCACATCCGAGGGTCAAATATGTGGTAATCATCACGGTGATGGCAAGTTTAACCTGTCTGATAATGATGACGTGATGCACGTACGGAGAAGTATAGAACCGCCGACTGATTAATTAGTAAACCGGAATGTGAAGTTCGGTGGTGATTGTGTCATTTTTTTTTTGGGGGGGGGACGTGTTATGACTGCCACAGAAACTGTGCACGACAACTTTAATAGCACTGCTTACATCGACAACCTGCGTGACTTTATGGTACTGTCTACTCACCTACCTGTTTATGGTGAACATTACAGAATGACAAAACACGTGTCACGGAGCCAAACTTTTGTCGGAATGGAAGAAAATAATATTCACTTTATGAAGAGGCCTCCGCGGAGTCCGGATCTCAATCCCATTGATAATATCTGGGGTGATGTGAAAATAGAGTTACAATAACCCTCAGAGAAACGCTGAAGACCTTGAACTGGCAGGTCATCACTGGATCCGGAAGTGTCTACAGGCCAGTGAGGGATACATTCATTATTGAACATTTTGCTAAATCAACTTGATTAAATTTATTAAGAAGTTTGTTATGCATGTTATTATATTTTTTTAATGTTTTATTACATGATTGGTTTAAATTATTTAATTTAAAGCATCGCTGAATGTATATAGTTTTGTAGCAAGGTAATTAAAACGTTACAACTCAAAGATTCTCAATTTGATTAATTATTATTCATGTTTATATTTTACCGCTATAGTTGAAAATATTCATGAAATTGTGCAAGAAATTAAGACAAATGTGGAATTTCGTATGGTTGCCTAATACCTTTGAACCTCACTGTTGAAGCTACATTCGACTATTGATAGAATAAGAGCAATATAAAAAGGAGCTCAGCTATGACCATTGATCCTATTCTTACCTGGAACATCCCCGGATAATGTCGCAGGTAGAGAAAAATCGATTAATTCTCACATTTAAACAAAGGTGATACATCACAAAATACAAAACAGCAACATTCTCCTGGTGCACGCTCAACACAAATGGACAACAATGATGAGAAAGTCCACTCTAAATGTCAATCATTTATATCTGTTCGGTAACATAGAAAATAACTGATAACAGTGTAGGACATATGAGTAACAGTCACACAACCTGAACCTGTTAAGAGGCAGCAATAGATACAGGGATAGCAATAGGAGCAGCATTTCAGTCACACACCAAGTTGATGAGTGGTACGGAGAAGTGAGCCTCAACGAATACTCAATACGTTATAGTAGTGATTAATTAACAGGCTCACTTGGCTAACATCATTAATTATATTTACAAATGCACAATCTCTGGCTGTGGCCCTCTGATAGCTGCTGCTGCTGTTGTGTTTGTATATACATATATACAGACGCGTATACATGTGCTGCACATGTGCAAATCTTTACACTCCAGAAACCACTCTGCCGTATCAACCATCATAGCATATTTCTGGGGAAGTGATTCACAACAACCTTTGACCAACCATCTCATAGAATTATCAAACACATACAATTTTGTTTATAATATTTAAATGTTAACATTGTTATTGATAAACATGATTATTAAGCATTTCTACATGAACGTGTCGACTCTCTGTACTATTTCTTCGCAAATAAATACGGACATTTCCGGCATTTGTGTAGGCAACTGTCTGCATCATGATACCCCTTGAGCTAAGTTACGCTCCAGTTGAAAAAGGCCAAGTATACAACTTTGTCAAAACTCTACAGGAACTCTGTGCTGACATGACAGACACGTAAAAAACAGAAAGAAAAAACACATTCTACAAAAGAACACTACCACGGTAACCATCTCAATAGTAATACAAAAACCGGCTTTTGTATTATGGTTACTAAGCGAGAGTTTCCCAGCATTACACAAACAGTAAACCGACTTTAAATAAACAGACATTATACTAATTATTAAGTCAATGGTTGCCTCCTGTTGCAATAGCTATAATAATGGGCTGTCTGATATTGCACCAAGAAATAAACTTAACAACCCCCCCCCCTTCACATACTCAAGTGGCATCTTTAGCCAAACTGAACAAAAAGAACTCATACACAAAGGTGCTATTCAAGTAAAGTTCTTTGGATTAGTGTGTGTAAATGCGTTCATTCATGTGTGTGTGTGTAAAATATAATGATACCAACACATACAGCTTAAAATAATATCATAGTGCATAGAAAAACAAAGAGCTGATTCCCTAAAATTACCTACAGTAACAATTCTAAATTATCGATATTAATCTTACTTCAACAAATGAAAGCAAAACATTTTCTGAACATAATATAATATTTCTAATAAATAAATAAAACATACCAGAATGTTATCTGGTGCCATTAAACTATCACCAACTTCATTTGATAGGAGTGCTTCTGAAGAGAATGACACAAGTCGCAGCAATCTGTAAATCGTTAATACACTAAAGACATTTTAAAAACGCTTATGACAATATGTTAATTTCCTAACATATAAATTCATCTGAAATGGATTCAGAATTGCAGAAATAACCGATCCCCCCAAAACAGCAGTCATTTTTTCTATTTTCAATATTGGCTGTGTTAAAATGTTATGAATTTAAGCCATTCAAACATATTAAGTCATTCAAACATAATAAGTCATTCAAACAAATTAAGCCATTCAAACGTATTAAAAACAACATCGAAGAAGGAAGTTGTTGTTCGGGTCATAAAATTATACAAAATGGACTTTATTATTGTTAAAAAGAAGGAACAACTTCGTCAGCTCCACTTGTACTTTGAAGACTAGGAAGCCATCAAAAATCAAAATCGTACTGGTGAGTATTTCGTAAATAAATGCCATAAATCTTTTGTTATTTGGACAATAAAAAACTAGCCCCTTTCTGTCTAAACAGTCACATCCACCAACCAAAGATAGACAACATTAACATGGAGAGAACACACCAAATAACCAATGACATAATATCGGGTATTGCTTCGCCGAAACGATAAATACCTGAATACAAGAGGTGTTAGCACCACCCTATTTTCCTCTTCAACACCAAGAAGTACCAACTGATATAAATAATATCCCACACATATAGGTACCAGCCTCATACTAGTTAACTCAACATGTCAAATGAATCACCACGAGCGATATAAAGATTGGTATCTATTTATTTACAGAGCATGGTGTGCTGCCCTCTAGTGGGTCCGATATTGCGCCAACGAGGTTGAGTTCAGTAGAACTATTTAACACTCGATGCTGGTTACATCCGTGACATCTGAATAATGCCCGATTGCCAAGGGAAACAAATCCTACAAACACAGATGCGAGTTATATCAGAATCCACGACTTAGATCTTTGAAGGGCAGTGCTCTAGTCATTGCATAATCAAAATGAACCCGTACCAACTAGGAACAGTCTTTGCCTGAAGATACATCCTCCCGTTTACTGCTTTTCAGGTGGGTACATAAAATCTGAGCACGAACAAGGTATTTGAAACAACTGTCAAATTTCAGCTTTATATTAATATCTATCTGTAACAATACATTGTACCATGTACTTCATAGGTTTCTGTTTGTTCAGGCTTCATACAGGGTGAGGAAAATAATTTTCCACGACCATTATGCATAAAAAGTGGGCTTTGCATGGTAATTATAAATTCCAGGTGCTTTCAGCATAAAACTACTGCATAATAAATAAAAACCTGCAAAAAGATAAATAAATTGGTTAATTATTGAGCGATGAATTTAGATTGATATATTATAGAGGCTGGGGATTTCCAGAGTGTTTAAAACCTTTATAATCGATGGATGAAATATCTTAACTGGGCACTTTCTGAAACCTTCATCAAATTCGTTTGCATTATCAGTGAAAGGATTTAGGTAGAGCGAAGAAATGAATGCCAACATCAATTCTTAGCTAATGATGAAACTTACTCAGAAATTCAACACACACACACACACACACACAGGAAGTAGTTGTTGAGTGTTATACCCTGTCATCAGTACCTAGTGATACTGACAGTTTTGTCATCATTTTCCATTCACAAGTGTAACGCACAAAGAACAGGACATAATATTGATAATACAGTCACACATCAATCAAGGTTATCAGATACATGGGTTAGAACATTCATAAAAAGTAATATCACAATTAATTAGCTTAATGTATAGGCACCGTGTGTTTGGGGACTTCAACACACACACAAACACATGCAAAGAGAGACAGAGACAGACATACAGACACAAACACATGCTACCATGAGAATAAGTTATTAGCTGTTTTGGAAGTTGTCACATCAATCATGAACACATTGTCATCTTTAAATGCTACATGCCATTGCTAACCAATCTCAGCTTAATCAAAGCCTCATCTTTTATATTTCGCACACACTCCAATGCACATCGGTGCTTGGTACGAATCAATAAATAAATAAATAGCAGACAACACACCAAAGGTCTTCTTGGCAGTAAGTCGTCACCAAATAATAAATGAACTGCTTACAAAACATAACACAGACGAAGGAGAACCCTATCCCAGACGAAGCTCACAGATATAAACAAAATAAAACTGAATGAGAAACATAAAATTAAGTAACCGCATTAAACGGAACCACATAAACTAGAGATAATACTGGTTAACCAAGCCAGAGCTGCTGTTCATATCTCTAGGATTCAATCGGCGTAATCGCATTAACTTGCAAGACACTCTCAGACACACGTAACACTTGGCATACGACGCAAGCCCACTGTTCGTGTACATCCATGCAGAATCAAAACCCAAATTAAGAAAAGAGAAAAACTCGGGTTAGGAACTAATAACAAATTGGAATGTGAAGCGTGTAAGAGTATATATACACAAGGCAAGAGCGATGTTTTATGGCATTCATCACCAGATATAATTCATCTAAGAACATCACAAATATTAACACATACAGTGGACCACAATGACACAGTTACTAGCAGTAAAAGATCTCTATGTCTCCTAGAGGTATGTAAATATGAGTTGGCACACCACCAACATCACAACATCATCGGATCACATCGTAAACTTGTACTGTTTTGCTCTACTGTACTTCCGGGATCGAAGCTTGTCGAACTCAGTCCTCCGCCGCATTACAAAGCGTATATCAGGAACGTTGGTGCTGATTGCATAAAATATATTTCCACGATCAGGCAGCTGAATTTCTGTGAAACGACAAAATGTAATCATTGCTATGGTGAGACTTTAAACAAAGATGGAGTCATTCGTACTTCTGCTTTAATGCACATTCAATTATATTAAGTGATGGAAACATTCTGCTATTTTAACATAACAATACAATAAATAATTCCATCCAATAGCACTGGTTTTACTTGGTTATTCTTGTATTATCTTGGTTATCTAAATATTTTGTGGCATCCTTTGTGGCAAGGTTATTGGAGTTCACTGGAGCATCAATGCTCAAAATAAATTACCCACTGAGCTCATTTGTCCATAAATTATTGGGTTATATAATTATTAGTGACAAATTTAAAACCAATAATTTTCATGCCATTCTACTCAACAAATTGTGTCTCTTAACTTTGTTGATTAATCACGACATAAAAATACTCATAATAAAACCTTTTTCTATAATATTACCACATTATTTATACATTACCTTTATCTGGCAGTATTTGGAAGAGCATAAAGTCTTCAGGTTTATCAGGCATGTTAAACTTGAGTAAGATATTCCTCAGCACATTTTTTGTGTGATCACTATTTGACACCTGTGAATAAGCAATTGATGAGTGATAACAATTAATAAATACCATGTATCTATAATTAATATATAAACTACTATAATTACTATCACTGTCAGCATCAGTCCAACATTTCATATTAAAAACACATAATATGCATAGCTAAAGTGCTATTAACATAATATCTTTTAACTAACCATAATACTCTTGTAGTTACAAGTCAATTGACTATCCGCTGTTTCTAAGAACACTTTCACGACAAGAGATTCAGCTGATGTTTTCCACGGTGACACCTTCACATCTTGACTGGACAGAGAACCAATAGAACCACTGGATATGGAGTGTTTGAGCTGCATAATACAATTGAAAAAAAATACACGTTATCATAAATTGAATTCTGGATTGATCTGATATTGTATGTTTTGTTAAAATATTATGACTATAATGTTCCTGCTTCTGCGGTTATTACTACTGCTGCTATTACAATAATAACTACTACTACAACCACAGCTACTACTACTATAAACAATAACTACAAATACTACTGCTAGAATAACTACTACCACTACTACTATTACTACCACTACTATTTTTAATAATAATTATATTGAAAAGAACTATAGTAACCTAGACATAACAAATGATGTTCTAAAGTTGTTACATAACACAGTCACACATTAAAAAATCATGTGCCTATTTATAAAAACAGAAACTAGTGAATATCGTTTTACTTTATTTAGTAGATTTTAGTAAATTTTTGGGGGTAAAACTTCCCCCCCAAACATTTTCAGAATTAAAAAAATTAAGAAATCTGTTAACTTTCTGGCAATGTCCAGTTAACATCTCTCAAATGAAAGTCAAATTCAGTTTATTTGTTTATTTTCATCAGTTCTCTTATTAACAAACCACGTACCAATAATATCATTATAACTATAATAATGCAGCCATTAGTTCTTGTTTGACAGCGGAATTAACTTACAGGCTGTGGCATGCCTCTGATCGGTGTCTCGAGCTCTGGAGCACTAATTACACTGAAGGCATCATCGCCAGCTATAGAGCCAGTAGATGGATACCTGAACAGGCCTTCAAACACCATTGAGGCTGGTCGTCTTGGTGAAAAGAAGCCAAGGCTAGACTTCTTCCTGTGTCCACGGACCTCTTTTGGTGTAATGGATGTGATGGGTTCTATCTCGCAGGACAGCTCATAGCTGGAAAATGACAATTAGGGAATATAATTATGATCAGGCAATTCTAAAGAACAGTGCTATATTTATGTAATTCATTTCTAAAAAGGATTTATTTAAAATACTTTCAAAAAATTCCACCCATGCTAAAATTGATTATAGGTGAAAGGCAAAGGCTTTGAATACATTTATGTGAAATCAGCTGTACACTACCAGCTGTGATGCGGAAGAAACATAAATTTGCTGAGAATGAAGATTTATCATGTGCTAACAAAATCCAGCAGGTGCTGAATTGAGATGAAGAAATTAGCTTAATTAATACTATGGCTGTCAGAACAGGGCATTGTACAACTACACTATCCCTGATTTTTGTTAAATCTGATGGTTGGCTAGGGTTCTGCATAAAGAGATTATACTTTAAGACAATGGTTTCTTTAAGCAATCAGTTACCTCTCGTTTTCATCATAAACTCTCACATTATGGAACCACTCAAAGAAGGCAGGCTCAGGCTTTATTCTATATGTGTGAGCTGCTGCTTGTAGCATACGTATCTGGGCGAGAATTTCAAACTCTTTGCGCTTCTTTTCAAAGTTAACCAGTCCTTCTGGTGTTGTATCCTTGATAGCTGCATCAACCATTGTGAGATCTGTCAAGAATGTACCCAGGTATGGTACTGTCCCTGTGGCCATCAATGGCTGTAAATAAACATCTATATTCATTGAATCCACATATAAAAAATTTTAACTTTCAAAAACGCAGAAAATCAACTGGATTGAACACTGACACTTTTGTTATACAATCCAATTTAGTAATGATATGGATCAATTTACGTGTTATGGTTATAAGGTTTTTCTTCATCTAAAAGTAACTTTTATATTATATATGACAAGGTAATACCAACTTGCTCTAGGTTTTAAAAATGGTTGCAAATCACGGATTCTTAATAAAAAAAAGAAAAACCAAATGATGCTAAAAATAAAATCCCCAATGTTACAAACACTGGATTAATAGCATTATTTCTTGTATGGTTGATTGTAATGACTTATTAACACTTTCTCCGTGTGTTATCTAGTAGACAAATCAAATCCTTAATTAACATGATGTTCCTTAAATTGTTTATCTGTATACACTATTAGTGATATGTGTTCCATTATCATCATATATATTTGGCATAGTTTACATCTCTAACACTAACAGTAACAATGAGGCAGTGAACAATGTTATCAACTTAGTAACATTATGTTCATAACATACATTTATCAGTGTATTATTAACACATTTTTCAAATACCTTAAACACTAGAACTAAATATGATGGGGTATGAAGAAACTAAGAGATACTGATTGATAACAACACCAATAGAAGTGTTTCAGATCATCAAACTAATTACTATATTGATATACTAAATATTGGAGTGGACAGACCAAGATACACTTGGAAATGACACACACCATACAGTTAAAAGAGCAGAAATAGAATAACTTGAATTCGCTTGTGAAGTAAATGGAAATAATGCTGTATCACTGGTAACTTATCAGAACAGAACTAAACACAAATCCTCATTTTCTTAAAAAATACAGACATACATACCCCATCTTGGAGCAAAACGGATCTTCTGGATCTTGTGGTACCCCATCCAGAACTTTTTCTGCGAGTGTGTCCCTTAATAGTTCCTGTTGAGTCGGGATCAGCATATTTTGCCGTACCCTCCTAGATAATACCAGACACATGATTAAATGGAAATAAACATAATATTATCAATAAAATATGATCAAGATGCTACAACCAATACAGTTAATGGAAATCATACTCGTGTTAATTGATTTTTTTTAGCTTTGGCACTGGTCACATCTGGCACATAACGCCCAGGATTGACTTATTAGGGAAACACCCGAAAAACACAGGTATGAGCCAGATTCAAATCTATAATCTGGATGTTTGCAAACCACATTACACCATTTTGTTATGATGATGATGATTGATGTTTTACGGCCACTTTTGTGCACATGGTAGGCTAAATGGGCCGAGCAATCTCCAAAGGTAATGAAGCGAAGTCAAAGATGAAACACCCTTCAGATATGTCTATGCCGAGATTTGAACTCAGGTGGCAATGATCTGTGATTCAATGTGCTACCAGTTAGATCAAGTAGGCAACAACCATTTTGTTATGAGACTTCTAGGTTTCAAATTAAACCCCTTAGATTCAATAAGATACTATAAAGTTAATAACCTCTCAGTAGTCAATACTAGAGTGTAATCAAGTTGAATATTACATGTTGTACTTGAGTCTTATATAAACTAGGCTTGAGATACTATACTATATCTTTGTTAGATTGTCATTAATTGTAATTGAGGAATACAATTAAAATCAATTATTTATTATAACTATAAGTCACAAGATTCTGGATAGGCACTTTTAGGCAATCTTTGTTAAGTAAGAAGATTAGTGAACAGGTTTTGAGATCCACCTACTACACAGACAAAAGACTGTATAGTAATAAAAATCTTTAAACATCACATCAATTAAAAATATCTATTGAATTCATGATACCAGGTTTATTCTATGTTTCCAGCAAATGTAGTATGAAAAGATGAAGAAAAAAGGCCAGCATTCCATGTGCTCAGGCATTCGAAATTTAATGTTTAATTAATTAATTATTTCTAAAAATAATCACCATGTTTAAATTATATTTCAACCATTGGTGACTCATTCATTTGATGTAGCTCTTGCATTTGTTATCAACCACAATGACCTATATAAGTGCGAGAGGAAGGGTCTTGATTCAGTTACATGTAGGTTTAATACCAACACCCATTGTTTAACGAGTTTGAGGTGTACTAATATTAAGCTAATACTTACTCTGTTAAGTAATTCTCTACATATATATTGATTGTTCTCCTCTGAAAATATCTCAGCTAATTCTTTGAATAAAGCTGAGCTCTCTCTGAAAAACAGCAACAGACAATAGTAAAATAGTTGTACCTTTAATAACAAAAATTGAAAGGATGCAATAAATCAAAGGTATCACCATTGACTAATTAACTGACTGACTAATTAACTGGCTGCCTACTTTAATGAGCAGCTTCATCCTAGACTTACTTATTCAATTCAGCCCAGACACGTCTTAGTCTATACACTGGATTGGACTGGAGTGCAGAAATTATTGCCTTCAGTGAAGAGAAATTCTTTAACACCCGCAACTCCTGGAAAAAGAAACATTACCAACATTGGAGAATGGGCATAAGAAAATATCACACTACTTCAAAATTATATGAGTTTGTTTAGCCTGGGTACTGGCTACAGATGAGCTATGAAGGAAACACCACACAGACATAAATTACTTCATTTGTTTCAAACTGTGACCTGGAGATTTGTCATAGGCACATTATCCACTGCTTCAATGAACAACTCACTTAACAATTATAACCATCTATCAACAACATACTTTAGCACACATACGCAGTAAAGGGAAAGAAATCCATATTTTTATGTCAAATATAATTTATCAAGAAGGATCACATGTAAAATTATTAATTAATTATAAATCGTTTCAATTTCTGTTAATTATCATATATTAACCAAGACCAAATTATGTATTATGTAGTAGCCAGATATTCTTGTGTTAAAATAATATAGTAATTCACTGAGCCAATAACCAAGATTTATCATTCCCTCAGTTATTCATTTACAATGTTTATACTAATCTGTTTATCTCATTCAAGCACTAACTTTCATCATTCAATAGTATATACAGTAGGCCCCCCGTTATACCATGGTCATGGTCCATTATAACATGAAATCGGATATAACACAGTTAAACCTTGGACCCCGATTTGTGGAATCCACAACAGAGCATTTTTATGTGAAATGACATGAAATCTGCCACTGACTAACAAAACTTTTATTTATTTATTGCAATTAGGAATCATATTTTGTGTATAAAAGACCTCTGTTCTGATCACATAGTATCAGTTGCTAGCTTCATCTGAAAAATATGCACTATTTCTGGCAGATGAATAGCACCAATCCAACATGGCTGTTACTTTTTGCACAATTTTGCAGAAACATTTTATTTTCCAAACAAACATTGAGGTAATATTTATGTTTAAATCACAAAAATTATTAAACATTTACTGTGAATATTTATGAAACAAATAGTTGTTGCAAAATGAGGTGAATACATGGACTCCCTATTATCACCCACCCTGACAGTGCTCTGTTTTGCTTCACAGTCCACTTATAATGTCGTCAATAGGTTGTGGACCCCAAAGACTGAGTTATATAATGGGGGCTTACTGTATTATCAATAATCAGATGTAATACTGATCTGTATTAAAAACTTATTTATTGCTGGAGCATTACTTTAATTGGAGGGAAATCCTGGCATTCATTTATTTCCACATAACTCTAACACTCCAAGGAATGTTAGCCCATAGCACAATGCAATATCTGCAGTGAGATTGACTGTTCTGTATCTGTGCTAAATGTGGAATCTGTTTGATAAATCTGTTGTGCAATAAATCATACTTAATGGAATAAATGTTTGATCAATCAAGTAGCTGTGAAGACATCTTAGTTAGACAGTGTATCAATCTGTGATAAATCGACTACCTGACATACTTTAACTGCCATTTTAGGCTCTGAAACATACCAATGACCATTAACTGTATCAAGTTTAATCTCATCTTGAAATTTTGGCATCACCATTGTGGAAGCCGAATAAGAACAAATGAATCACACACACACACACACACACACACACACACACACACACACTTTAACATAAAGTGATTATTGTGAATCACCCAGATGATGTAACACTGATTTAATATTCTCTGTATCATCCAATAACCTTTAATGTGGACAACATTAAACTGTGTATGGGCCAATAAAACCAAACAAACTAAAACATTCCAAAATAAACATTAAAATAAATATTTGGTTTGGGATTTAGATAAAAAATAAAAGGCTGTAAAATCTATCATATAATGTTTGCAGCTGATGAACAAACTGTAAAATAGACATTGCAAAATGCAATCCCAAAAATGTTTATTAAATGCTAAGCAGCTGATTCTTTTAAAGAAAGTTTATAACAAAACAAATGGGGGATAACCAGAGCTAGTTATTGCTATAGACAGTGTAATTATCTAGAGACATCACATCAATTAATAAAGGCAACTACAACAGTTGCCTGATGCCAAATATAACCCATATATATATATATATATATATATATATATATATGTGTGTATAATATTTTATCATTTAGGCACTGTTGCCTTTTTCAAAACATATCGTATATTTACTTTCATTTAAAAATCTGAAAAGTGAATTTTATTTCCACAAGCTTGTCAGACAGCTACGACCTAACAAATGAGCATTCCCTTGAGAAATAGCAGGCTATTAATAGTGAAGGCTTACTAGTGAGATAAAGATGACTCACTTGAGCTATATCAATCCACTTCTCGATAATCTGGATTCTCTCCAATGGAGGCAGATAGGGATGTTTGAGTATTGTAGCAACCACTCGATATGATACGGCATTGAAGTGATTCACTGTGGCATAGACTGATGGTGCCTGACCATGTTTCTTATCACGTCTTGACCAGACTGATCCCAGACAATGGTGTGGCACAACTTTACGGAACAGATCCTGAAATGTTATCATCAAAAAGCAAGAAATATTATCTCTGTAGTGCTGGAAATGGCGTGTGCGCACACACACACACACACACACACACACAGAGAAATCTCAACCAGCTACCCCCAACATCACAACCGCAGTTTGATCATCAATATCCTTCAATAATGGATCACTGAATATTTTCAATCAAACTAAACACAATATAAACATGTTTAAACAATTCTAAATATTCACAACCACATTATCAAAACTCTAGCTAACTCTAGTGAGTCACATGACTAAATAAAGTACACTAACTGAGTCAACATAAGTCAGTTGTTGAGCAAACAGATGGCTGGGAATGTTCATCAGATCTACGGGTCTTTGTATATAGGCGACTGATGTATCTACGTCTTGTAACAGATCTAAATGGATATCTAATGTGATGTCTTCAACTGAAAGAAAAACACTGACATATCACTTACACAATAGGCAATAATAACAATAACAGGGCTACAATTTCAATGTGAATCCATGAATCAATTCACGCAATATATTGTTGCGTGAATCATCGCTGATTCGCACAAAAATCATTGGATATTCCTCATAAACTACTAAAAGTGGGGGGAAAAATGAAAGAATTTTATTGGTTTGTAAATTACTTTATTATTAACATGGTCATTTAGGTAAGCATCACAGAAAATAATAATATTTACACTTATAGATATAATTACAGGATTTTTAAAGTGGGAATCTAACATGAATACAAGCAAATAGATTTTGCGAGAATCAACGTTGATTCCTGTGAATTCTCATCAAATTCTAGCCCTGAATAATAATAATATGATGGAATACACATTAAGAATATAGGCTATATTATAACGTAATGCACGTATGTTTGTGTTGTATTATTATCAACAAATCATCCAGAAATTAATACCTGACACAGCATTGTTAATGTCGTCTTCTTTAATGTAATCTGCCAGGCGTTCAGTGGCTCTTTGAGACAAATCACTTTCCGGCATGTATTGTTTAGCAATGTCAGCTAACTTGTGTAGACATCTATATTGTGGTGGCTCGTGGAAGTCTTCGGTGTAATGGGACAGCCACAGTGATATCACAGTTTTTAATGACCTGCAATGTTGAACAGCCAAATGTCTAAAATCATGTATTTAACGAGCCAGTTGATTAAAATGAAAAGGTGGGAAACTTATGGCCATGTTAGATGTATTAGTTCAAAGAAAACCTTAGCTGTACTGAATATATTTCCAATATGGCCTTTGTGGCTTCATAGGTAGAGTGTGGGACTATTTAGCCATGGTTATTGTCGTGCTGTGTGGGAGGTTGGAGGTTCAAATCCTGGCTGTGGCACAATAGTAGGAGGAGTTTTTCATCCAACCAGGCAACTGACAAGGTTTTCTCCACCGACTGTGCCATTTATTATAAATTCAAAATTTATTCAGAATTAGTTCCCATGGTGAAGCAGTAAATGACACTCCCTCATTTGATATTGCCAGCCACGTAAAATAACTGCTATTTCAGTGATTTATTATTATATCAATTCACTGGTATAGAGAAAAACAACTAAAACAACACATATCATCAAAGGCCACAAATTATCAAAATGGAGTGAGTTAATGGTTTGTTTATCCCTGGTACTGGGTTACACCCGAGACAAATGGCCCGGGGATGACACCCTACAGAAACATCCTACAAACACAGTTAACTTAGAGATTTAAATCCAGCCATGGAGGTTTATATTATAACATACAGCTATAACCACCCCCTTCATTGTAAGGGAGATATCCTGGTACATAACTTGAGGGCTATGATTTCAGTTGTAGCTAAAGCCTTTCTGACTATATTCTGTTACTAAGAGATAGGCAAATAAACAATAAATACAATTGCTTATCAGCTGACATCCAAATAAACAACATTAGACTATCAGTTAAACAATATCTAACATCTCTTATGACATAAGAGCTAAATAAACAATGTCCGAGACACTGTATTAGATAAACAGAATTTAATACTCAGTTACTACCTAGATATAAAATAAACGGTCTGACATCATCTTCTACTAAATGGTGATGAGATCAACAATGTCTGCCTCCCCCTTCTTTCTGTGTCTACATCATAATTATACAACTGATACCTGGCATCTTTGATACGGAATGATATCCTATTGTCTATAACAGACATAGCCAATAAAGTGCCCCCACTCACTGGAGTAGTCACTAATGGAAGTCAAATTACTAAACAACATACAATTTACACTTACCGTAGATATGAAATAACTTATAGATGGAAATTATGTGTTTAAAATAACTTTATGTACGTTCAATTTATTGGTTAAGTTAACATATAAAAGACAATCAGGACAAACTTCATCATTGTCCAAGTTCTCTTCTACCTTCATAATGTTGAACATTTTTATATTATTTGACATTGAGCAGTTAAAGGTGACTAAAATACTTTGACACGTATTTGACATTACACGTAGTTATGTTGTTGAATAAGACATGTTAATTAACCTAATTACCCATTATTTGTAGCTCCCTAACAAAATCTTGAGATGTATTATCTACAATTATCAGTTTAGTTGACTGACTGATGAAAACAGCCAACTGTGAAAAATATACAAATATCTGGATTTTTAAGACAAAAGTGGTTTATGTCGTGAGTACACAGTTAGAGTATAAAGTACAAAATTGGTTTATATTGAGAGCACACAGTTAGACTGTAGATAAAGTACAAAAGGAGTTTATATCAAGAGTACACAGTTAGAGTGTAGATAAAGTACAAAACTGGTTTATGTTGAGAGTACACAGTTAGACTGTAGATAAAGTACAAAAGGAGTTTATATCAAGAGTACACAGTTAGAGTGTAGATAAAGTACAAAACTGGTTTATGTTGAGAGTACACAGTTAGACTGTAGATAAAGTACAAAAGGAGTTTATATCAAGAGTACACAGTTAGAGTGTAGATAAAGTACAAAACTGGTTTATGTTGAGAGTACACAGTTAGACTGTAGATAAAGTACAAAAGGAGTTTATATCAAGAGTACAGAGTTAGAGTGTAGATAAAGTACAAAACTGGTTTATGTTGAGAGTACACAGTTAGACTGTAGATAAAGTACAAAAGGAGTTTATATTGAGAGTACACAGTTAGAGTGTAGATAAAGTACAAAACTGGTTTATGTTGAGAGTACACAGTTAGACTGTAGATAAAGTACAAAATTGGTTTATGTCTAGAGTACACAGTTAGAGTGTTAGAGTGTAGATAAAGTACAAAAGGAGTTTATGTCGTGAGTACACGTTGAGTAAAAAGACAAGGATGGGCCAGAGGTGTAGATAAAGTACAAAAGGAGTTTATGGGGGTGTGAAAATACAAAACTTAGTTAGAGTACACAGTTAGAGCTTAGATAAAGTACAAAAGGAGTTTATGTCGAGAGTACACAGTTAGAGTGTAGATAAAGTACAAAATTGGTTTATGTCGAGAGTACACAGTTAGAATGTAGATAAAGTACAAAATTGGTTTATGTTGAGAGTACACAGTTAGAGTGTAGATAAAGTACAAAAGGAGTTTATGTCGAGTACACAGTTAGAGTGTAGATAAAGTACAAAATTGGTTTACGTTGAGAGTACACAGTTAGAGCGTAGATAAAGTACAAAAGGAGTTTATGTCGAGAGTACACAGTTAGAGTGTAGATAAAGTACAAAACTGGTTTATGTCGAGAGTACACAGTTAGAGTATAGATAAAGTACAAAAGTGGTTTATGTCGAGAGTACACAGTTAGAGTGTAGATAAAGTACAAAACTGGTTTATGTCGAGAGTACACAGTTAGAGTATAGATAAAGTACAAAAGTGGTTTATGTTGAGAGTACACAGTTAGAGTGTAGATAAAGTACAAAATTGGTTTATGTCGAGAGTACACAGTTACAGTAGATAAAGTCACTTGATCAAATGTTATAATAAACTGACACACTTACTTCTGGTGTCCTTCTTTGTGATGTTGTTTCATCTTAACATCCTCACCAATCTCTTTATATCTAGGAATATTAACATAACAACATAAACATGTAAATAGACTCACTCAATATAAAACCTTATAAACTAATTAACTTATTACACAGAACCTTAAACAAAATGAGAAAGGTTTAAGAGAAAACAAATCTTTATCTTACACACAAAATATTAAGGTGGTAGTGTAGGTTAGTTGGATATTTTTTAAATGTTGCAAGGAATATTACAAAGAATAACAAATTTCAACAAATAATCAACTAGTTGACATAAATGTAGAGCCAGATGGACGTGATGGCTGTGTTTGAGTAAGGCTTTATGCCTATAATGGCAGCATATTTGTATGCTCCCTTGGGAGTTGAGATATGTGCTGGGTGGAAACAAGTCTGAGTCAGGGATAATAATATTGTAAAGTGCTTTAGAAAAGCTTCTAGCCGAATATAAATGTCACATATTATTATATGTTGCCTGGATTGTCCAAGTCTGTGAATTTGTCATCTTTGTAAGAGACTTTATCAGCTAACACTTTTATAGTTACATAAATAAAAAATAACTACTACTTCATTACTCTTTATAAAAGTGGTAGGGATCTGACCCCCCCCCTCTCTCTCTCTGAGCATGTGTGTGTGTGTGCATGCATGTGGGGTGGGGGTAATCTATCTTAATATTACTCCCTGATACTGATAGACTGATATTATTGTCATTAACATAATTATGTAGATATGATCTGTCAAATCATAACTCAACCAGATCTGTGGAATGGTGTTAACCAATATTTCAAGTTTTGTTTCATAATTTTCAGACTACATCCATTCCAACTGTTAACTGCTTTTTTGAAATCCAATAAACCTTTTAAGTAACAGCAGATGCTACATATTCTGATATTATTCTCTTTCTTGTGCGCACATGTGCACACACACACACACACACATCACCTACCAATACCATACAACATCAAAAATATCTCACAACTCACTAATAAGAACAAATTTGGAAATCCTTGGATCAATGAAACATCGGCATCCTTGCCAATACCAAGATGACTATTGACAATATTCAAAACAGAGCCGACTAAGTGATACATCATTCTCCAGCAGAAATTCACAAAATACCAACAACCATCTGCTATTACTGATGTAAATATCTCTGCCATTATCTCATGATAAAATCACAGCACCTCAACTATGACAAGCCACAACTATGTGCAGTATAGAAGCAACCCACTCAAACATGAACATACAACAAAATCTTGTTGCAGTTAACACCTTGAAGGTACGACTGATGGTAAAACATGAACACAGGCCTGTAAAACATGGATATTCATCGACAGAGAACACCTATAAACATCTGTGCTAAATCTTGGACAGTTTCAACACCTGTTTTCTACAATCATGACATTTCAAAACTTGTACGTGGTGTGTGTAGTACGATTTTTGTTTTGTTTTTGACTCAGCATTGGTCACACATGGGAAATATAGCCAAAGAATGACTTTTTTAACATAAGATGATCAGATGAAACAGCTACCAGAGTTACTGACTCAGGTAATTCTAGTACTTGAAACCTGGCCAGGAATTAAAATTCTTTGGATGACAAATACCTGTGATAGATGAAGAGCAGTATATATATCTTAGATGAATTTTTCTGGGTTAAAAAACTGGAAATTGCAACACTTTATATGGCAAAAATATCTTGAATACTAATAAGTTGTAACTCCTGTAGGTAAAATAACCAGACAGCAATAACTTGTCAATGTAGACATATACTGATTTGATCAATGTGACTATATACATGTACTGATAACCTTGACAAAGTTGCAGTAACAATAAGAACCATATATATCACTAATAAATATCACCATAACACATTCATTATATGTAAATATTATGGTCTCATACCCCACCCCCGCTCTCCCTCACACACACGAGAGAGAGAGAGAGTTTTATAATTATATAGTTACTTTTCTCTATTAACACGGAATACTAATATTCTGTGCCCTTTCCTAAATGGTTCACTTAGAGTTATCCTGCTAAACATCACACAGAGCAGCTAGAGTCATAAAACATCTTGTTGTATGCCCATCAACAACAACAACAAGTTGAACAACACCTTCAAGATACCTATCTTAGATGGGCCAGATTACTTAACATAAATTAGTGAGAAAAGCAAATCCTTATCATTCTATTAACACTGCTCACTGATTGAAGACAATATTCCTCAACGAAGGAAAAGAGTATACAGTTTATTATAGTCGTCACACATGCTACACAAAGAAATATGAAATCAATTCATACTGTTGTTGTTATATATGGGTTGATGATAGCATTAGCCATCACTTGGTGTTACTGTGCTCTCAAAATGGCGCAGACAAGATACAGGCTTAGATATATTTATAGCCGATGAATAAGAAATAAGCATTTTTGACTGGAAATACCGCGACAGGTTTTCCCAATATAATTCGGATGGACGGATCGCATCAAGAACTCTCAGAATGAATTAGCTTACAGCAGGCCCAGCCTATTGATTTAGTCAAACATGATGCAGTGGTTCTTTATGTATATTTACTGTATTTGGTATAACAGTGAACCAAGTGGTACTCTTTGAATGACATAATTCTACTGGAAATGACAGCTCAGACATGTCCTGGGAAACTGGATCAGACATGTCAAATAGAGTGGCTAGTGATTACCTTTGATATCTGATGTATTATTTCTGTCATATTTTAATTAACTTCAAACAATGATTCGAGACATACACATCTATTAGCCCCCTCAACAAAATAACCAGATCACATACACATTTAAGCCATATCAAACACTGCCAGGCCAGAAACACATTTAAACCGCTTCAAACAAAACCAAACTGCATACACATTTAACCTAATTTAAACAGTGCAAGGCTAAACGCACACGTTTAAGCCACACCAAACAATACCAAGCCACGTACACATTTACGCCACACCAAACAATTACAAGCCATGTACACAATTAAGCCACACCAAACAATACCAAACCACGTACACATTTAAGCCACACCAAACAAGTATAAGCCACGTACACATTTAAGCCACACCAAACAATACCAAGCCACGTACACAATTAAGCCACACCAAACAATACCAAGCCACGTACACATTTAAGCCACACCAAACAATATCCAGCCACGTACACATTTAAGCCACACCAAACAATACCAAGCCACGTACACATTTAAGCCACACCAAACAATACCAAGCCATGTACATATTTAAGCCACACCAAACAATTACCAAGCCACGTACACATTTAAGCACACAATTTACACAGCTCACCTTTTGAGTATGCCATCAAGAACTTGTTCGGCGCTTGCAAAAGAGCGATATGTGGCGAGGAATGTGTTGACAAAGTTAGAATCTATGTCGCCTGCCTCCGAACCGAGACATTCTATCAGTCTCTCTAGCGTCCCACACTTGATGACTTTGATCTCCTGGAGACGCCACTGTAACTTGGCTTTACAATCGTCATCATCGTCATTACCCTGATTAAGACGATAAGGCTTTTAAAATTAGTAAACAGTAAAAATACAATGACAATAATAAAACAATCTCAAATTTATCCATGAATTATTAATAATGACAGAAACAAATCATTTGACTTTCGACCATAGAACATTACACAGTATTAAAAACGATGGCCAAGAAATACCAAGTTATTATATGATTATATTATATCAATTTAAAATATATCTTAATAAATACACATCGATAGTTTGATGTTTAGTAAATGTGGCGACAAGACATAAACATGCATATCTTATGCCGAAAGAGGATATCTACCGAATGCAGTAAAAAGGAAAAATGAGCATTAATAAAGAGAAGGCAGTAATTGGACAATATGCTGTTGGGGGTTGATTGGTTATGGAGTAATAGTTCTTACTGGTTTGTTATTTTAGAGTGCACCAATCAGTAACAACACCATTTCATAAATAAGTTATTAATATGTGATAATCAACATACTAAATCAGTCTGCTGACAGACAGAACAGAATGGCAAAGGTATAAAATAGGAAAAACATATAGGAGGCATACCGACAAAATCATCCAAAAAAAGGAAAACAGGAAAGCTAGGAGAAGGTAGATTTTGATAGGAATGATAATAAATCAACTGAGATTGCAGACATATTCTAAACAACGATATTGTACAATGAAAGAGCAAGATCATTAATGAGATGTTATAATGATTAGAAAAAAGATGTCACATAAAGGATCAATCGAAGACTGACGTTAATATTTTTTGAACTTAACTAATCTCTATATTAGTTTGTTAGCTATGGTTATACATATAGAAATCATGCATTCATTCTGCAAGTACTTCTCTCAATCAAAATGCTGTATAAATGGGCCACTGAGCTGGGAGACTTGAGGCCATTCAGTTTTACCTTTCTTAAACAAGTATTGCAGTCGCCATAATTAAATAAAAAAATTAACTGAGTCAAGGTATACCACAAGACAGTGATACCTCACTGTCATAAAACTCCTCTAACAAACATACCTGTATATCACTTTCAGCTTTCCTTAATCCAAACATTGATGAATACTGTATTTAATATTCATTAAAAATTACAAACTTATATGATGCACACTGACATACCACTATTGTGTGAAGTGGGCTTGTTCATATGACTATATATATAATAAGCTCTGATAAACTGGTTGCTTAAATAAAAATTCTACATAAAAATTATTCTGCATGAAATATTTTCAATGAAGTGATGTACTTATCACTATTCATCATTTCCAGTGGGAAACGTTTACATAACCATAACCCCCCACCAAGTTTTTGTCTTCTTGCTCTCAATATAGCTTGTGATTTGGTCATCATTAACTTATCACATAAAAAAGTGCAATATTTGCCTTTCATACTGCATCTATATCTCTATGTTTTGAAGCCAGTTCTGTTACGCGATCACAGTTAGCATATATATATATATATATATATATATATATATACACACACAATGTAAATCACCATCTATTAGTAATGCTTCCAATGCTCCCTGCAGTTATTTTTCTTTAAATATTCCTAATATGACCCAATTTTGATATAGTAGACAGTACTGTATGAGTGTATGTAAATAAGAAGTATGTTCCAGGTGAAACTCACACTAAAATAATTTACCTAATTTCAGGTAGATGAATCTAAACAATTAATAAATCACAATTATTCTGAGTTAGTCAAATTCTAAAAATATTCATTTCACATAAATTAATTTTTATCACTGAAAGTTGCCCTACGACACTAACATGACATCATAATCTCATTGTATAACGCAATAAAAACAAATTTCCCATAAAACAGTGCAGTCCCATTTTTTTTTATAAAACTGAAAATTATGACAGATTTTTCATAATGCTTAAATTTAATAAAAACAATTTTATCTGATTGGGCTCTGTCACAGCGATGAAGCTCTTACCCAGAATTTGATTTGGATCAGAAAGAAGAATGAAAATTACAATAATTTCTAACATGGTATCTTGGGATCTGAGGAAATGTCTTTTATAACACAAAACTAGACAGCGCCCTCTTAGCATAAAACATGATGCTGATAAAACAGCATTAAGCTGTCATAACATTTGTATTATTATTATTATTATTATTGTTGTTGTTAGACCTCCCACACACTACATCAAATGTCACCACTGTCAGCAAGTTAATAATGTTATTAAACTAAACGGCATTTGATAAAATAGTATTACTCTTCTAGTCGTCTGTTTCTCTGGACCCAACAAAGAGACATCGAATTTGAGTAGCTTTGTGGTGTGTGTGTGTGTGTGAGCATTCAGAGTGTGATCTTTTCCATAAAGGTGTCACTCTTAAATGTCACAACGTGGTGCCTAATTATGGTCCAGGTACTATGACACCGCACGACGGCGTGAACAATAATCGACAGACGATGAATAGCATTCCAGCATCACCAGTAACAGAGGTAGCACTGTGGTATGTCTGCCATGGTGTGTTCGCTTTGTTACATCAACACACTAAGCTCTGTCCTCTGAATTGGCAATAAGGTGCCGTACAACGGTGACGCATTGATTATCACTCATTGTTTGATAAGTGTTTTATAAATTTGTATGAACACATACCAGCCCTACGTGTCTACCTATGTCACTCAAACGAACACACAGGTCTTCATCAATGAAATAGCTGGTGATCCCGACGCTTTAGTTCACCAGGTCTTTGGCATTACGTAGTAATGGAACATATTTGTAATGGTCTGTCACGTAAATATTTAAAGTTGTAGGTAAAATGCTAAACCAACACAGAGCAAACAATACAAATAATATTGACAACAATAACCTAACTACCTTCCCTATTATTATTATCATCATCACCATCATCATCTTATCACGTGTTTAAACGTGCATCACAGGCTGAAGCCGAAAAGACTTCTAATCAGTATGTCTTCATCCAGGGTGTGCCTGCTGTGAATGTTCATGCATGGCCTGCCTATGATGACAAGTCCCATAAACGTCATGGCAATGTTAATGTGCCTGGTGTGTTTATGAACAAAGAGCCTAAATTTATGCACGAAGAACCTTTTGTAGGCAAATATCACTCACGGGCAGAAGAAAGTATAGGCGACGGGTAGAAGCGGACATTTTTTTTCACTGCGTAGATCTACTTCCCATAACCTAATTTTGCATAACATCATTGTCAAATTAAGATTAACTAAGGCAACCTGAATACGAATCACCTCCAACTTACATCATCGTGTGTGTGTCTGTCAAGTGAAGTGGGTGAAAAATTCTAGGCATTGGTACTTTATAGTTATGAGTCATACCAACACTAGCAACAGCATACCAATGTTAAGCCAACAGTATATTATTTTGTTTACATATAGTAGCTACAAAGGCAGTGGGTTGGTTGTCGGGTGCTACACCTATGCTACACACCGTTTGTCAATGACGTGTACAGCTTGTCAGACAGACCATTTTCCGGACACCCGGACACAGTCCGGCAGAGCAGGTACATACAGCAGGTCATCATCGTCTGATCATATGTCATAAAATGTACCTGACTTGACAACATGAATAAATTACACGTATATCAATTTCAGATGAAGCCAGAATAAACTGTTCTTGTTTAATAAACAATATTTATAACTAGTGTTGGTCGTAATCAGAACTCTTGATCTCACGCCGCTAAGTACAGAATGATTGGCATAAGAAAACTATCTTCACTGTTTAATGCCTGAGTTCTATGTTATTCACTGAATATTTCTGTCCTGAATAGACTGAAACATATCCGTCCAGTGTTAGTGTTTTCTTTGTTAATATGTTTCCGCATTTGCCATAATTCAAATTTGATATTTATTTCAATTTATTACAACTTTTCCTTTTCACACACACATACACACACACACACACACACACACAAACATTAGCAAACAAAACATAATACACAACATTTTAGACTGTTGCCTAACATACATCGCACATTAAACCATAGATAAACATACATAAATATTACAGTAAGGTTAAAATATATATAATTAAATAATTGACTGTAGTAATGAATAACCAGCATTAACATACTTCCTGATTTAATATACAAAATTGTTGGAATATATGAAGAAAAAAATTGCTAATTAGCAGCTGGTGTCTCGTTTGACCATTAAATTGAACGCAGCTATAATTATAGGCCCATTGACTCGCTGTCAATACACTGAGAATATTATATATCAGCCAATAACAATACATGTTTCTACACACAGGAAGGAAGCATAATGTTTCAACATCAAAGTTTCCTGTGATAACTCTTCACCCAGTTTCATAAATATCCGATAATCCCATTACAGACCTCATTACTCAGATAACATTTATCTAATGGTTTAAACATCCACTCTGTGGCACGTAATATGTGTAGATATGAAGACAACAAACTTTCAACCCCTAGCGTTTATCTATTTGCATATTCATGACCTTCTCCCCCTCTCTGTGTGAGTTCTATTTAGATCAACTAATTGCAAACTTTCCTTATAGTACTAGAAGTAGTTCTGCTGATCTACATATCATTCATTTAAATTGAATTAAGAGTCTTTAGGCCTAACATACTTCTAATAAATTGCAATAAATTTAATATGATTTTTGTGCTGTTTATATCTACAGACTTTCTCATTACAAAAAAAGCTCCAATCTAAACCCTTGTGGTACATTTTATCAAAATAATCCCACATTTAGCACTTCTCTATCTCTAAAAGACCTGAGCTAGTCAGATCAGCTGCTGTGTAATGAGAACAGAGACAAGATAATAAACAGTGCCACTAATGACCCTCTTTATCTCGGAGCACTGTTAATGCCCTGGATAATTACTCCCCAAAACAGGATGTTTGTCTCAGTCAGATAGCATCACATATGAATATCTGATATGGGAGCGCATACTGACCTCTGGACTCTCGGGTCAAACGACAAAGAACATTTCTACATAAAAATTAAATTCGGTGGAAATTACAGTCTGATTTGTCCACTTCAGCTGTTTCTAAGCTTAACCGATATCCAATATTTATATTCAGCGTTATACTTTATATTTAGAAACAAACACCTACTGCTTCTAATGCCACTTTAATGGAAAAACAAATACCTATTACTTCAGCCTACGCTTTAGTTAAAAACCTACGGTTAAAGTTACAAATATTTCTACTCCGTCATCAGAGAAAATCATTATGTGCAGGCTATATAATTTATAGCGTTACAAAAATGACAATCACTCAGTGAATAAATGTGAGACCATTTAAATGAGAAAATGTTCAGCTTTCTCAAATAGGTGCCTCCTGTCAAAACTTAATTAATTTAGTTTTTGTCTAATGAAGTGATTCAGTTCGTGTTCAAGTTTTACAACGCCTTTATCAGATATTAACCACTTAATATGTTCACTTCTTGAAATGGTCACATCGTATTATGCTCTCACGATATCACATATGAAGTATCCTATACATATATATCTAAGATTTAGATATGCCGAAGTTTCCTCTGCTCACACTACAAACAATTAGCCTAACCTGGTTTTGAACGCTACTGCTAGAAGTTGGTGGGCCACTGCGCTAACAGCTAGGTCAAAGAAATACCTCTAGTATACCAAATTGGGATTTCCAGCTATATAATGTTGGTGCGACTATTGTGGATACTGACGTCAAAATGTGGTATACTAAAATAAATGGAAGAACAGGTGTCTGAGAAACACAAAATACTGATATTATTTAATGGAAATCGGTAGCCACTTCTCTCTGGTTTGCTTCGTATTAAATCAGTATTAGGCACTTGTAGTATCAATCCTTCAAATGAAGGCCTACACTTCACTTTCATTTTAAAGTGTCAGGACTAAAACAAATAGCTCCACACAAATTATCAATGGTATCAAAATATGAACATAATCAACCACAAATCGAACAATCCAGATCAAAGCGCTAGTGAATTGGCTGTAACTTGTCTGTGGGGGGGCGCCGTTTTGAAGCCAGACGTAGAAAGGATGCTCCTGAAGCATGACGTCACTAAGTAAAAAAGATTTTAGTACCACTCCATTATAACAATGCAAAATGTATGTCAGCCACGTTGGTCCAAACAGCCATATAAGTTACTGAAATGGCTAAACAAAACTATGCTTCTATGGCCTCATGAGTTCGAGCGTGGGACTCCTTACTCGTAGTCACGCTGTTCGAATCTCGGCCACGGAACTATAGGAGGAGGTTTTTCATCCTACCGGGCAACTGGCAAGGTTATGCCATACAATTAGTCATCGTGGTGAATTACAGACCATATGCGTCTCCCTCATTTGATGGTGAACAAGCAATGTAAAATAACTGCCATTTCTATTTTTATAGTTGAATTCCTAATTAAGATTGATTCATACTCTTGTAGGACAAAGCATCTACCAAAGCTGTCAGTGTACTGTAAATAAACCGATAACTGGGTCAGTTAGAAGTAGTTAGTAGAATGAACCCGGGGGGTGGGGATGGGTGGTGGGGGTTAGGGTCACTAGAATAACCAAGTCAGAACATCATTGACTTGATTCTGATATGGAAGTCGACTACATGATCCTCGTTATTGTCATTATTAGAATTTGAGGTAGACTCCTCAGGCTATCGCCTATTGGGCACAGCCAGAGTAGAGTGCTCGTTGACGTCAGAGCACGTGATTTTATCCTCCCTGTCGTACATCATGCCATTCGAGGAAGCCGCCGTAATCCACCATCCAGTAAATTGAATTATTTATTTACTTCTACGATATCAGGTATACGGTAGTTCGTGAATATTGTTGCGGCATTTTGGGTGACTTTTATAAACATTAACCATTTAAGTCCCATTAGCCGAGAGTAAACTGTTCCACAGACTAGCAACAGACGCTTCGGTCAACAAACTGACCAGAGATAGTGTTAATAAACAGCCTATCTATTTAACCGGAATTCCATTTATTTGGCAGACGCACTCACAATTCACCAATAGTGTGTGACCTTCCGACAGCGTACCTTACTCTATCTACCACATTAGATACCTGAGGCTGCTGTTCACCGTGGCTTGACTCAGGACAGCCCTGAGCCAAGGTTTTTCCATAGTCGGCTTACACACAGACGGCCTTAGGCTGGAGGTTACGCATCATTACTGCATTATTTCGCAGAACCGGTTCACTCTTAGCCCGAACCGGAACACTAACCTGGTGATAATCAACAGGTCTCAAACTGACGATAGTCAGACAATACATTACCGATGTCTAATGGCTAGTAGAGTATAAACGATTGTTCTCAGACATAAACAGTCAGCAATCAACAAAGGACATGCATGGAACCCGAACTAACAAAAACTATGGTTCACTGTTTAATAACAAAAGTAGGCCTTATTTTACTAGTATTGAATAAAACACCTGTTCGCAGATACGCTGGATTTCATCCCGTTAGATCGGGTTGGTATTTCTAACTCACGGGAGAACCAGACAGTTTCTTATCTGGGGTATTTTTTCTGGTTACAGGTTTCTTAGCCTCCACAAAAATTCATGACAGTAAATAACTCATCTGTCTTATTCTAGACAAGGTGGTGTATATATATTATGCAGTATGCCCTGAATATCTAGTTATACCACTAGTGTCTTGACATTTAGCATCAAAATAATTGGTAACTAATGCTGGCCAATCCCCCCCCCCAAAAAAAAAACAACAACACAACAACCAACAACAACATTATATATTTTGGACTAATAGTTGGTAGAGCTACAGTATAAGAAACAAATACACATCCAAGTTATACCATTTACATAGTGAATAGTGAAGTCAATTGAAGTTATTGCAATCTAGTTTTCTTTACGTGTACGAATGCTGACAGAGTCAAAATGTGGTGGATCAGAAATAGGAAGGTTCTTGGTTTGAATGAAACTCACTGGTTCCTGGTCTATCATCCATCCAGCGTTTTAATTAGCCTAAAACTGGAACAGGCTTAGATGGTGATAGATTAGTAATAGTAGTAGTAATAATAATACCAATGCACGTTTAATAAAGGTGCTTAATAATAGTCTTCATTTGCAGAGGTGGTGTAATCGAGTAATTGTAATTTTCAGATGCAATGCAATCATAACTGATTACACTGTAACCTATAATTGTGATTACTTTCATGATTACACAGGATGCTCATCAGTATATGTTATAATACACGGTTATTTTAATTGTACGTATGCAGAAATATCTTTTCAACTCAGCAATTTCCGCCACGTAAAAGTTGTGTATTAATGTTTTCAACTTGTGTATTGGTGTGTTTTAGTACAGTTTTGTCCATGTGTGCGTGTATTATGTGGTATAATGAATCAACCACATGGTATTTAGCTCAAAGTTGGCAATGGAAACACAAACTTAGTGTTAAAACAACTTTTCTACCCACAAAACGTTTAATTTGTGTAATCGAGTCAATAATAATCATGGCAGCAAAAGTAATTATTTTTATAAAATATATGTTTTAAACCTTCAAACTACTTTAATGTGTTATTTATACTATTTGTCATATAGCCCCATTGTGTTCATATAGTGACGTTTTGCAGCCAGTCAAATAGTTGGGTCTAATTAACAGGGTATACCTTAACGCAATGTATTCTATGTATCTCTGCAATGGGTAGATTGCATAATTTATATAGCAGTCTTATGACAAAGAAATCAACAATGCAAAAAGGGGATGAAGTCACAACAAACATGTTGAATTGATAATTGACTTAGAGAATAAATTGACAAGGATGGATTAAGATGATTGATGTTTTACGGCCACTTTTGTGCACAAGGTAGCCTAAATGGACCGATTGACCTCCAAAGAGTAATGATACAAAGTCAAAGACAAAACAACCTTCAGATATGCCCAATGCCGGGATTCGAACACGGGTGGTAGTGATCTGTGCTCCAACACGTTACTGCTAGATCATGGAGGTGCCCACAGGATGGATTAAGCTTGGATCGATCTAAAATTAATCTAACCCCGACACTGTTTAGAAGATTGTGCCGTAGAACATCTATTAAATGTACATTAAAAACAATTCCATCTTTGATTAATAAAATTAGTTCTAGAAATATCCATTTTTTAATAGGCATATATTAGCACAATACATATTTGGGTGCTATATACTGTAATCTTGTTTGTATATATGTAATTGGTTACAATCATTATTCATGTAAATATAATGGTAATATTGATAAGTAATTGTAATTGATTACTTTAATCCTGTAATCACCACAACTTAAATGGACAATACAGTGGAACTCCTAATAGGATGTGACTAAATTATGAAATTGAGGATAGGCATTATGCACAGTAAACCAAAATATCAAACTTTAAAAACAAAACTGAAAAGGTATTTGTCTATAATATATATATATAATAATGCATGTTTATATAGTGCCAGAACCAGGTAACCCTGTTCTGAGGTGCTGTACAGTATTATTATCGCTGACTCAGACCTGTTTCCACCCAACACACATCTCAACTCCCAAGGAAGCATACAACACATGCTGCCATTATAGGCCCAAAGCGTTACTCAAACACATAGCCATCGCGTCCTGTCAGGTACTCATTGTTTATGGATGAGTGAACCAGTCGCCACATGACAACATTGCAGCTCCCAGAGATTCGAACCCATGACCCTTCGGTTACGAGTCCTACGCTCTAACTAACTGCGCTATCATGGCTCGATATATATATATATATATATATATATATGTTATACACAAATACCTTTTCAGTTTTGTTATATATATTCATTCAGGTATCAGCATTTGGCTAGATGCATAATTCCAGAATGACTTCCAGATTTACGCCTCATACCTAACCATCTACAAGCATAGAAACTTCACATAAAAAACCTTAAAGAACTCGTGGCCCATTAAGAAGACTTTTCTTCCTGTACTCAACTCTGCCATGTCACAACTAATGAAGTCATACCATGACTCATAGCTATATATATATAAGTATTTATTCTTTTAATTCACCATACTCCAATCGTCAATAATTCATGTCAGTCTGCCAACGTGGATAAATACTTGGAAGCTACATGACAAAGTTCAATAACAAGGCAAGAGATCATGTTCTTTGGCCTGGAAGTGGAACAGATTAGCTCAGAAGCTGATAAGGAAATATTACTGGGAAAACTAATCTGGAAAATAAATAACCAATGGACAGGTATTGATGAAATCTAAGGGGCACTTGGACAAAGAGAAAATATTGGAAACATGAACATTTTTGTTTTTAGCATGTAATTATAAAAATACTTTGTCAATAATCACGAGGTCCTGACTTAAGTTTGTATGTAACATTTTAACCTCTCTTGTTAACAATAAAGTCATCACTCATCATGTGGTGTAGATTTATAAATTGTTGCAGAGGAGATTATGTTAGGCATATATCACGTGCAACATCGTTATCATTGGTACTGAATTCTCAAACATAAAGTATACAAGACATACCTGTAGAGGACACAAGTTTTAAATGCAGTTTTATAAAACGTTGATTTTCAAGAGTGCAAAATTCACTGCCTTTGTTTCGCTTTGTGTATGACATTATTACAAAACAGTAGTACATCATAATATTCATATTATTACAGATTAAATTTCGAAAGTGAATCAGTGATGAGTCAACACAAACAATGCACACTTCAAAACAAAGACCTACAGCCCAGTGTGAACACCATCAAGTGGGCATTTTAATGGTCAGAAAGTACTTGCCGGTAGGTTTAGGTAGAACCGTGACCGAGAGCCACCATGGTTACATGCTTCGCTGTTAGTGATACCTACATCCTCTACGCTGCTACTGTGGTAACGAACTTTCTTCAAGTAAACACTGTACACGGCACCATCTACCTTCTCTTCCTTGAAGAATTCCAGTGCATCTTCCTAGAACAGAGCGATGCAGGTCATTAGTGATCTTAAGAAGATAAACAAAGCACTGTTAAATGGTATTACAGTCCGGCTCCATTCATTGCAGTTCAGTTTACTGTGGAAGTTGATGAAACGTGGGGTGCTTGGCTCCCAATTATAAGAATTGAAGATATTAAACTTTTGGGGATTTTTCTGCAGTAAATACACTGAAAATACTCCCACATATCATAGGTTATTTACCTTTCATAAATTTTTGTATAAAGTTACAACACTTTGTATTTGTCATAACACAGAACATTGTCAACATTCACTAATTATCCATTATGTCAAGTAATTCGTCAAAAGTAGAGAAGAGAATATTAGCTGGAGTTTAATTGCATTAGAACAAGCACAATTTCACAACTAAATAGGTTCATCTGTCCACGTGGCACCGATAACCCTGGATCACCACCATCCATCACATGTGGCTTCTCCCATAAAATCATTTTGAATACTTGCATCTCCATTCACTGCTGTTATTTGTGTTTAGTGAATTAAACATAGAGAAATGATTATAAAAACTGTAACATTTCAATCATTATGAAATCTGATTATCAAACTTCGATTGCCACCATAGATCTCAAACAAGAAGACACTGAAACCAAAAATCTCACTCTGTTAGAGAGAAGTAGGAAATGATCGCAGGAGTACAGCAAGCTTAATCACAAGCCAGAGAGCTCTACACTAACACATTCTAATTTACCATCTTGTATTATGATCAAATTCCCTCCCCAAAAATAAGACTGGGAAAGTTTTATTATAGCAGTGATGATTGATGTTTTATGGCCACTTTTGTGCACATAGTAGGCTAAATGGACCGGGCGATCTCCTAAGGTACTGAAGCGAAGTCAAATATGAAACACCCTTCAGATATGCCCACACCGAGATTCGAACTCAGGTGGTAGCGATCTGTGACCCAACATGCTACCAGTTAGACCACAGAGATGCCCTTTTCTTTTAACAGGGTCACAGTATTCTTACACAGAACAAACTACCATTTAATAAACAATACATGTGACGCCTCTAATAGGATCTCCAGCATAATAATAAACAATATTTAGTTAGATAATATGGCCACATCAGTGTTATAGATGTGCACACGATTCATTGTTCTAATTAAAATAAGATGATTATATTGTGTCATCATCATGAAAATACAATAAAGTACTGACTGACGTTTCTAAATTATGCAATTTCATGGCTATTCTCATCTTCCAAACTGGAAAAAATATGCGAGGAAATAGCACAGCTAAAAGTTGTACCAGGGTCATTCTATGCCAACTCACCCAATTTTCCTAAAAATATTTGGTCACCATCTCAGATTTTTTTCAATCACAGAAATACATGTATTTTATGGAAAACTAACTTATGCTAAATTTAAGCCCGACCTACAAATACTTTCTGAGATATAAGCCTCCCCCCCAAACAAAAAAAGGGGACACCGCCTACTTTTTTTACCCTTGTGGGAGCCAAAATTGAGTAGACAACGTTATTGTAAATATATCTCAACTTTGAATAGAGATCTTAAATTTTGGTTTGTTCATTATTTGGAAGTAGCTCTAACAGATCCAATGTATAATTTTAGATGTAATAGTTGTTGGCCATGTTGAGGTCTTTTATACTTTGACTGCTCAAAAGTGCTTTATATACTTGATTTTCAACCAAAAAACACACACAGAAATTCACACATTTTGTTGCAAAAATTAACACACTGACCTAGTAGTTAGTATTTAGGTATATATATTTTAAAAGTGATCTTATACAGTGGATATGTTGCTTGATTACAATTAAACCATACCAGCTTAATTTAAAATAGTTTTATTCCCCCCCCTGGGTGGGTAGGCCTATGTATTTAAAACAATTCATGTACAAATAGAACAAACATAGTTATTGGATATTTTATCAATTTATTAACAGCTGAGTTATAATGATATTAGATACAACATTTGATAATGGTTATCCAACTTACATTGTACTTCATTACGAGGACATTTCTAGGATTTGGAAAATAAATTTGTTATTTTCCAGGAAGCATGGTAATGCTGTCATCATCAGTGATGGTCAACTAGACTGGGTATTGGGTTATAATAACGGGGATTAGTCTGTTAACTCAATTGTTTATCTATTCAAGTTTCAACGAACATTTTGTTCAGTATCGTGTCGCAATTCACTATACAAGTTACACGGATCACTACACAATCCTGAAATGCATTGCAAGAATTTGCGAACCAATATCTGGCATTATATTTAGTTCAGAGATACTTTTGGAATAAACTCATTTGTGACAAGGAACAAAACACTAGCGAGTGACATTCACTACTAAGCAGCAACACAGCATTTGCTCAAGTAATATTTCGTAGTTGTAGTGTTACATCAAACACAAATGAAGTTACATACAATGTTTGCTGTAATTCTTTAAGTTAGATTAAGATTCTGTATTATATATATATATATATTATATAACACAATAGTGTATTTGCAAAAACCTATGACTAATTGTAATTTGCCTTTAAAAATTGCTACACAAATTATGCAATTGCTGGTCAATTTCCTAATTGATTAGCAATTGTTGCTAATAATTTTTTTAAACAAAATTTTCCCTGGTATTACAGTCCTGTTGTAGTTAATACTAGTAGATGTTGTTATATTGTTATTATTGTACTATTTTATAGCTGCCTTATTTGAATTGTTTTTACAAATCAGTGTTTTACATGACGTTAATAAATAGTGTTAATAACGTCTGTGTAAAAAACCTGCCAGCCCTGACCTCATATGAGCACTAAATTGGTTTAGTTATATAGAATCCTATAGATAACAACTGTCACAAAATGCTGCTTAAAACTGAAAATGAATGAGTAGGAGACCTTAGTAGTTATAATACTAGTAGTAGTAGTACTAGTACATGTACTATTATTATCCTTTTTTATATAAATCATTGGAGGCAAACTTATCCTTTCTGTCTGATCTGCTATGGACATCAAGAGCATTTATAGACACACTACATGGGTGAATGGCATCCAACAATGATTCTCTGAAGATTCTGTTGGCCACGAAAGAAGGGAACCACAGTGTCTTATGAAATTAATATTCACAGCTTTGTTTTCGTTAGAACTTTCAGTAATGTAAACTCCTACATACCAATCTTCACCATACATGCAAGGTAAATAGTAATATACTCTCCTGATTGTGTGTGATATATATATATATCTTCCTATACTACAGATATTAGTGAAACAGTGTTTGATATGTGATCACATGACAGTCTTTTCATTTGAATTTCTCCTTTGTCTAGAGGAAAAAATGAATGGCGTGATCGTGTTCTGAATGTGGTTTTGACTGGTGGTCTTCAAGACCGAAATTGTTAGCATGCTCAGTCAAGTCTGCGCTTGTAAAATGAAGAAAAGATATACCTTGTAAAGTTGTATATATACATTGAAGCCCATGTGAAGGCTTGCTGGAATACTAAAATTTGGTTATCTTCAGTAGCATGTAAACTTTCTCTAGCAAAAAGGCATTTAACAATCCCACCAATACTATCACAATCGGGCTCAATTGTAAGGCCATATATATATAACTTATAAGCTATACATTACTTTTCAACATACCAGGTTGGTGGGGTTGTTTTTATATATGTTGAAATTAGGCTGTTATGGTTTATATGTAATCAACCAACATATCCACTTTGAATATAAACTACTCGGAGTAGGCATTTCAAGTAGGTACTCATAGTACCTACTCATGATAAAAAGTAGTAGGTAAAACACGAATTGGAATTGATTTTTTTTAATTGAATTGGAATTGATCAATTTGATGTAGAATTGACAAAATGGAATTAACCACATGTCTGGTGCATTGAATTTAACTTACAACTACATTATTTCAAATTCTACCCAGTCCACTTATATTTAATTTATGTTAACCAGAGGAATGAAAAAAATGTGAGATACCTACAGCTATTCTGAAAATAAGGCAAAATCAAGAGGCACATAGTTGAATTTTCTGTATCTATATACAGGATTACCTCTGACCAATCACCAGCAAGCTGAAGACAATAGAATAAAGGAGAGAAAAAGAGGAAAATATATGATCTGATGGGACACATTTGTTTGAAATGAATATCCACCAATTACCTGACATATGAACACAATAACAACAACAGAACCACTGATTTACAAATATACAGATGTTTTCATTGTTTAATTATGACAATAAAAGCTGTTCTTCGGTTGGACAAACAACACTGATGAAGAGAAGGTCCAGAAATAGTAAGACACATAGAAGTGATACATAAAATCTACAGATGTTGTTAGTACTTGCCGTCAGATGTTGATACCATGTTGTCTGTCTGTGTCCATGTTTTAATGCCATTCCTGATACCATAAGTCACAAAAGGCATAACGTGAAACACTTAATAATAATACTATAATTGTTCTTTGATCCAAGGTACTGTTATGTAAAGATATCAATCTCTCAAAAGCAGCAAGGTGCCGAAATACGTGTATAGACTGATGCCCCTCTGATTGAAGGACTAGCACAGCTTATTTATAAAATGGTGAGTACAAGTATATTTTTAAAACAGCTGTGCCTACTTGTGGCACCGTCATGGTGATGTGTGATGAATCATATCAGATTATAAACTATACGGGGGGGTCTAGTATTTATTTTATTGATCCTGGAATATCACACACACACACACTTGTTTATCTATCCAATTATATTTATAACAAGGAAGTAAACTAAAACCACTGGATTTTCCAAAACAAGTATTACTTCATTTGGGAATTCCTGTCAGAAAAGAGTTGTTTACAATTACATATTTATAATCTTGTGTATAAAATGACCAAAACATCACCGTATTCAACATATGTTATACAAACCAAACTTTGAAAATGGAAAGCATAACCTAATATCTTTAACAAGTGTTATTTTAAACATAAAACCAAGCTAACTAATTCTGTAATATGCTGCATATATGTGCCTCTAGGCATGTGGATCACTGATAATAGTGATATGAAATGACAACTGTTCAAACACAATGGTTCTGATAGTCAGTTACTTGTTACAGTTTGTTCATTACAACAGCACAGTGCAGTATAGCAATATTCACAGTAATGCCCATTAAATGATTAATTACTGTTATACTGAAGGTCTATGAGATGAAATGGTGCATATAAATGATGCCAATTGTATAATTAGCCACATTAAGTGACAATATTGGGCACTTGCTAAATGACGATATGCATTCTGAACTTAACTGCCACAACTAGTACAATCACACTCACTTCATCAATATGCCTCAAATTTGATACAATCAATGCACGATAACTGAGTAAATGTAGGCTGTAGCTATTTCTCCAGGCCTACTCTGAAGCAGCTAAAGTTCCAGCACTTTCTTTGACCATGTGTAGTGCTAACAAACCTGACCTACCAACTCCAGCATACACTCAGACAAGGTGTTAACTAATGTACTTTTGATCAAACACTGACTGCCAGATGTTGTAATAAGTGAATATCTCTCTCAATCACAAATATTGGAATTGAACACGTGTAAATTTTTTGTATTGCTTCATTGATTACACTTAAATCACTCTATTTACTGATTAACTAAATTGTTAACTGCAAAATCGCAAACGATGTTTGTGACAACTACATATCATTATTTGGGAACACCAATCTATACATGTGCACTGATTTTCCATGACTACTGAAAACCGACAGATTTTGAAAATAAACAACATGAAATTGTAACACTTAAATTATTGTAGTGATTATTTATCAGATTTAATTTAGTTTAAAATGTTATAATGCCTAACTATCACTGAGGGAAGTAAATATATCTATTTTTAGTGCTACAGTAGGCAAATAGCACGGTTCTAATCTAAGAGTATTAATGGTGTGTGAGTGCTGTATACTATACTACACAATGTCCGAGTATCTACACCCCATGTAGAGCAAAATAAGATTGTCTGATATTACAATAACTTGAACAGGGTTATATCCACTGCATGATTATATATATATAAAGGTCTATATATATTAAGTTTATTATAACTTTATACATGTTTAGATATATATTATATGTTTGGTTTACAATAAACAAAACATTGAAACAGTGGAAGTGAAATTCGCCATGTCACTTGACGGGGATGGGTACTTCCAAGTTATTACATTACCTTGACAGTTTTGTCAACCGCCTCCCAGTGTGTCGGTGATGTACCACTGCTCAAACTGGTAACACAGTTTTCCATCGGGATTCGCTATACAGGCATCCGTACAGCATAGTATCCAACCATTTCAACTTATTTTCCCGCAAATATTCCAATATTTGAAGATTTATAAACAAATTCTACACTTTTACGGCTGTCTCGACAACATATCGAATATCCGCTAGCCTAGTCAGCCTACACTCCCAAGAACGAAGTGACTGAGTGAGTGAGTAGTGACAGTTCAGTAACCTCAACTCAACAGCGGCAGTGATAAACCACTTGAGTATTTCACAAACATCTCCTTAAATACTGCGGAACTTGTTTATTTTTTACGTATTCCATGGTAGCTAGGTTATACATCCACGAAATACAACAACCGGCCATTATTTCGCTATATTTTGATTCCATCGTCAGATCTAAACAACATTCTGTGTTGACGTACCAACTTTTCATTCATCGCAACCAAACTGCTGCACACCTGGAAGCAAACGCCCCATGCTCCCAATAAAATAACACCAGAAAGTCATCTCAGTTTGAAAGATAACCGATGGAGAATTTATAATTTATTCGATATAGTGTCTATGGAGTTCTGTAAAATTAATTAAAAAAACCTGTGAGAATGTCAAATAGAGAAATATATCGGTTATGTATTCTTACGCCATGGACACTTCAGGTGCGTGAACTTGTAACTTCATATTTTAACCAGGAGACGGCGCCACATGTCATCCTGCCCGTGAAAGTAAATTTGGCACATTACAATTTTTTGATATGAATGCTTGTGGTTACTAACATAATTAGATATGTACTTTGTGAATAATCACAGGGCGCTAAATATTGTATTATAACAACAAAAACACCAATGAGTAAAAAATTGGAATGCCACGTGAGCTTTACATGCATATGTGTACCCATGTTAACACTTCAGTGCAAAAATAAACTTAGCACTGAATGTTCCCTATGGCAGAATTCCTCTTTGAAATTAAAATGCCTTTCAAATATAGTTGTTTAGAAAAAAGCTATGTTAATCTTAAAATACCAACTATTACATACATGTATTTAAGCCAAAAAATTACGTCTTGCCGCGAGTTGGTAATTTGATTAAATTGTTTTTTAAATTACATGCATTTAATGTTAATACTAGGTCACACACATGTAGCAATTGTGAGGTGCTATAATAAGCTAATCAACTTATAAGTAAAATGCTTGTACATGTCCGTGGGTGCGTATGTGTTTGTGGTTAATGCAGTTTAAAATTGTACGTAGCGTGTATAATATTTAATATATATATATATATATATATATATATATATATATATATTATATATATATATATTATATATATATATCAATAAGAAATAATTATGCGTCATTTAACAAATAATTAGTTGCTAAAAGATGTTACTAAACTTCATAACATTGAAACATCGACGTGGTTGTTCCAATGCAATTCTGTATTTGAAGTACTAATTGAGATCATTACAAACATATAGTTAGAAATTACAATCAGGACCATGGAGGCATTAATTGCGATTCTAGGCTTTTTGGCGCGTTCGAGCCGCAGGGGTTTATTAATTACGACTGTTTCCCTTTGTAAATTCCAGTTGGCCAAATTAAGTGCGACAACTGAGGCACGGAATACAATTTAGATATTCCCTTCTTGAATACGTGCGCATTCACAACCATTGTTTACTTACGGTCGATAGCTATTTGTGTTTGAACTTTTATATATAATTTACCATTTCTAGTTATAAAAGTTACCTATTTAGTTGGTTTCTGCATTTTTTCATCTGTTATATTGTTGTTGTTGTTTTGTATTGATTCTCGTATTTATAATTATTGTATCTAGTCATGGAAGTTCTAAATATGGACATTATAGAAAACATTCGTTAGTGTATCTTCATACAGTCATACCCCGCCCTACCTCATTAATTGGTTCTTTAAATTGGACGTAATGCCGTAAAAATGTATTGAAAGTGCCTTTTGATGTAAATATTGTATTGTATATTCATTTTTTAATGTTTTAATGTGTTTTTATTGCCTTTATTTTTTTTAGCTTCTTTTATGGGCGCTGCAATGCTGTCATGTGGCGACTGGTTCACTCTTTCGTAAAAATGAGAACCTTTAATGGCACCATGCGTTGTATGCTCCCTTGGGAGTTGAGATAGGTGCAGGGTGGCATCGGGTCTGAGTCAGGGGTAAGTACAGCGCCTCAGAAGAGGATTACCTGGTTATGGCGCTATATAAACATGCATTATTATTATGATTCTTTTTATTTAAATAATTTTACCCTGAAGAGAATTACCCCCCCCCTTCCTTGACCTAACTGGTATAGCGCGGTTGACACAGATCTATAGCACCTGGGTTCAAACCCCGACCGGGCAATGTCAGAAGGATGTTTCATCTTTTTACTTCGCCTCATTACCGTTGGAGGTAATTCGGCCCATTTAGCCGACCTTGTACACAAAAGTGGCCGTAAAACAGTAACATTAAAAAAAATCAACATGACGTAGGTATTTTCAGATGGTGTCCTGTATCGGTCAAAACGTTATGATGCCACAGTTTACATAGTGTCTTATGGCTATTGGCGACGATGGTGACTGGCGATGAAAAGAAATGAGATAAACAGAGAGACAGTCATTCTTGTCTGTTGTCTGTTGTTAATATTATATATAGTTGATACATGTAATTGTGCTGGCTGTTTTGCATCCCTTTATCAGAACTTCACGTATGGCTCGAATAATAAAGATTAACAAGTTGTCGATCATTCTGCTTCCAACTACCCACTTCCGTCCTTTATACCATATGAAGTAAATCAACTGTTACAACAACATCTGTTGTGTTTGTGTCGCTTCATGCATTGCCCAAACTTCTTTCCAAGAATTGGTGGAATGCATACTGTTATTCGCTTCACTTGATCAGTAGCTTAGCGAGCATACTACACGAAACATAATTGTGAATAACCTCATGAAGCCAGTATTCATCATAATGTTTTTTTTTTGTTAAGGCTGAGAGAAAAGCTAATTAGCTATCGCATATGTAGGGCTTGTCATGATGCTATTTGTTAAGGATGAGAGAGAAGCTAACTAGTTATTGTATATGTAGGCCTTGTTATGATGTTTGTTAAGGCTGGCGGAGAAGCTAACTGGCCATTGCATATGTAGGGCTTGTCATGATGTTATTTGTTCAGGATGAGAGAGAAGCTAACTAGCTAACACATGTGTAGGCATTGTCATGATGTTGTTTGTTAAGGCTGGCGGAGAAGCTAACTGGCCATTGCATATCTAGGGCTTGTCATGGTGTTGTTTGTTAAGGATGATAGAAAAGCTGACAGGTCATAATTACATCAGTAGGCTGTCCGTCAAAGAATGCCATTTTTATTTTCTGCAGGCTACTTCAGTTATGCCAGGTAAGTGATGTGGACATATGACGTAGAATGTGTGGACACAATCTGTGTCGTATTACATATGTAGTATTATAATAATAATTGTCTACTTACTTCCTTCGTCGTGATATTTTCCACCTGTAGTAATCTGTAACCTTGCTGTTTGTCATCATCTATTATCACCTATACAGATGATACGATAATTATTATTGTAATCGCGATGGAATTAAATTTCCAGGTATTGCTTGTACTACCTATACCACGCTGAGAAGTCGTCAGTGTCAGTTATGGAATAATTAATTCGAGGAACTATGTCATGATACATCTATCAGGTTTATGGGACGACATCTAGTCAGATGTTAATATCGAATTCAGTGTTGTGGGTTATGGTCACTGAGGAACTGTAGACAACACTACGAAGCAATCAATATTGAAGAGATGGACATTTATCGTCCACGTAATGCAGTCAGCTCGTGAAATATGTCGCAGAAATGAGAGATCCATCTACATATCAAAGTAAAATAACGCGAAGAAGACGTGCCATTGAAGATACGGTCTGATGGAGTGGATGCAGAAAAGGTATAAATCAACCTTCTGGGCTCAAAAACAGTGTCAGTGATAGATTTTTATCTCGATGACGTGAATGTAGGTGTTCCAATCAGCCCAGAAACTAAATAAACCGAAGAAATAAACAACTTCTTTGGTCAGAGAACTCCTGTAAATCTTTCATTATGCAATTGAAGCAAATTGTGATGATGCTGGTTTTACAAGAATAAATCGAGATTTTGTAGATAGCAGTTTACGATATTAGCTTGATATGTTTAAAAGATACTAGGATGTATTTGACATCAACCTTAAATACATACTACGGTACAACCTCACAGGAGTACTACCCTCAACGCTTGAAGATGGTAGGGACATGAAAATAATACAGTCAAAGTCATCAAGAAACTGTAGGTAAGAGTTCTGAACGATTGAGTCCTCCTCCAGATACGATTATTGTGAATAGGTGCGCGGTCCTTCATGTCATGCAACGGTCAACTAATGGAAGCTTCTGGCCTAAGTTATACGGAAAAGATAAAAAAGTAATAGTTAATTGATACAATCCCGAGTTGCAATGCTGTCATGTGGCGACCGGTTGACTCAGCCAGAAATGAGAACCTGACATGACGGGATGGCTATGTGTCAGAGTAACGCTTTGCACCTATACTGGCAGCATGCGTTGTATGCTTCCTTGGGAATTGAGATATATGCTGGATTGGAACAGGATAAGGCACTCTATAAATTCACGTATTATTATTATTATTATTATTATTATTATTATTATTATTATTATTAGGATAGGTAAAGGCATTATCTATATTAATTTGTATTCAAGGCATTGACGATTGCGAACGGGCTCTGATGTAATATAGGGTTAGATTCGGATGATTCTGACGGCTGTATCGTCATTAACAACCATATCGACTTTTACCACGCTCTAGATGTTCATAACATGTTGTAATTTGGATCTTGTTTATATGCACCTATTATTATTTGTCGTGCGCACAATTATGCAAGTACTTTGTACTATAGGCCCCAGGCCTCCTAAGTACACAATAAAGCTTATCATAGCTAATAATGTTGCCCTCACCAGTTGGCGGATCAGGCAGCGAAATTATAGGTATGTTTTTGCTATTCAGGTGAAAATTCAATTAAAAGAAAACTCTCAATATAAAGTTATTTATATTTATAAATGAACTTGTATTTATTAGAAATTAGTAACTTCAATTGAAGAACATAAAAACAACTAGCCTGGCTGTTTAGCATCGGATGAGCGATAATAGGGGCATTTGTTCGAATATTTTGTAATACCATTCAGTGTAATTGTTACATTATATAATGACAAAGAATGCATATGGAACAGTGAGTTATTTCATTTATTATGCCATAGATGGCAGTATATTTAATTTTTTCGCTATTTCAGTAGAAGAGCCTGAGGAAGCAGCAATTTTGCATACCCGCAGTCTGGCCTATCGCAGCCTGTTGCCCCGAAGGCTAGCCCATCTCAATCTGCTGGCCCAACGTTTGGCCCATCACATCCAACTGATTCGCCACAGCTTGGTCCATCTCAATCTGTTGGCCCAACGTTTGGTCCATCACATCCTGCCGACTTGCCACAGCCTGGTCCATCGCAATCTGTTGGCCCAACGTTTGGTCCACCACATCCTGCTGACTCGCCACAGCCTGGTCCACCTCGATCTGCTGGCCCAACTTCTGGCAACAAAATGGCCTATGAGAGCTTATTGACCGACCACCAGTTACTCGTGCTCGCCATGCCACTGTGCAACCAGTTACACATACCCAACTTGCTGACCTTCGTCCAGCGGTGCCTGTTCGTCATGACATACACAGAGGTCGAAGACGGGGCCGTGTTCATGCTGCTTAACCACGAAGAGTGTTTGCTGACGACAGTTGGCTTTGCATTGACGTGAGGCGTCAAGTACATGCCTTCGGAGGGATGCAGGGGCAGGGGCCACACACATGGATTCCTGCGACAGCAACTCCTGGAGTTCTGCTTAATGTTCTTGGAATTTGGGTTGTGGAGGTCTTAACGGCACAATAGCCCCACAGAAAAAGCAGTGCACCAGGGCCCCTACCTATACAACCACTCACAACAAGTCACAACAATACCTAGATTAGCATGGGGCCCCTATGCTGGTGGGGCATCCGGGTAATTGCCCAGCATGCCCATGCGTTAATATGGCCCTGAATAAAACTGTTTAGTATTTACCACGCCAGGGTGCAGGGTTACTTAACGTGTGTATAACATATACAAATTAGCATGGGCCCCTATGGTTGTTGGCCCTACGCGTTAAAACGGCCCTGACCATGACGAACAAGACTGCAGAGCGCAAAAGGCAGGCTGGGTATCACAGCGGTACGTGGCATCCTCGACATGCAAGCCTTCATCGGCTTGGTTATTGTTACTGGAATTTTCCGCCTTCTAACGCTTAATATGTACTGGCAGACGACAATGCCCCTGCGAAACTTGCCCCCATTCAATGAAACTACGCCACGCAACAAATTTCTGCAGGTACCACGCTACCTGCATCTACACGTTCAGGCTGTATGAAATCCAGCCGATGACAAATTATACAAGGTACGTGAATTCATCGATCAACTCAACCGGAACTTCGGGAAGAACTATGGTATGAGATGCGAGATTTTCACTGATAAAAGCCTGACTTCTTTCAATGGTCGACTGTCTTTATCGTCAATTGATCGTTAGTAGAAGGCACACCTTAGGATAAAATGTTGGGTACAGGCTAATGCTGTGAACAGTTTTGTAGCATGTTTTCATATTTACATGGGGGAGATCCTGACACAGACACAAATGTGACACTTAGTACACGCATGGTCCGTCACCTGGTTGAAGGGTATGATAATGTACATCTCGCTGACAATATCCTGCAGCATTATAGCATCGAGAGGAAGTTATACTGAGCATATAGGCGCATCTTGTATCATGGGATTAAGCTCTGTGTGCACAATGCTCATATTATGGAGTGTTTTGTGGAACCAGGGCAAGATGAGACGAGCCCCTGACAGTCCCTGAGACGAGGTGCTTTGGCATTCTGCATGGAATTGACGGAGTTGCTTCTTTCATTGTACTGAGCGATGGCCCCCTCACCGTCACATAGGAAGGCCTCGGCTAACTGAGGTAGATAGGCTTGTAAACCGTGGGTAGCACCTGCCCTTCCTCATGCCTGGCAAAGTGAACAACTGTGACTGTCGGGTCAGCGCGAAGAAAATGGTGCCATCAACCCGGATATGGTGGCTGGGTAGGCCATATCAAGAGAAGCAACTATGGCTGTTTTTTCTTGCGATATCCGTCTCTGCATTGGCGAGATTGGTGATCAAGGAAAAGCATCAAGAACTGCTTCTTTCTTTGGCACAATAACGTTGACTACTGGCGTGCTTTAAGAACTGTTCACAATTTTACAGCACACATGTAAAGTAGCATATTATTATCAACATTGAATTTTTAGCATCATTTCATGTGCATATATATTTAGTGACTAAGACATTATATATTTGCATACAACTATTTTCAACTACATGGAATTTATAGTTCAATACAATGAACTCAATTAGCTGTACCCCATTTTGCATTCTCAAAGTTATTCAATTTTTTTAATATAATTTACTTAGTATATATTATTAATCCCAACTAGACAGGTATTCTTGTATTTGTTGCTGTATTTTGGCAAAGGTTTGATAATAATATCGAATTAATAAAACATAAATCTTAATTGATTTTTTTATAAATAAATAATCATTCTCATGTCATCGTATAGACAAATAAAAGCTGTTTCAGAAATTGTATACCTTAGCATATTTAGATACAGTAGTTTACATTCTGGAACCATCTATATGTATCCTTGATTTATCTGTACTCGTATTTCACATTCCTCAATTTATCTGTACCCTCATTTCACATTAATGATACATCGGGCGCCTCCGTGGTCTAACTGGTTGGAACACAGATCCCTAATACCTGAGTTCAAATCTCGGGGTAGGCATATCTCAAGGGTGTTTCATCTTTGACTTCGCTTCATTACCTTCAATGCTCTTTCACAAAATGTATACTTTGTTATATTTACATACAGTAGTATTCATTCTGGAACCACCTATATGTACCCCCCCCCCTTAATCAAAGGAGCATTTGCTCATCAAAAGGTTAAACACGTAGTTGTTGTTTTGTATCTCGGGGAGAATCTCCAGGCTGTCACTTATTCAGCACAGCCTCGATGTTGGAGTGGTTGAGAAGGCTCCCCCCCTCCCCACCACTCATAGGGGAGCAGTACGGAAAGATTGAGCCGAAATACCCTGAGGGTGGTCACTGCCAGAGTGTTTTACATCCTCAAGGGGTTTTTAACGTCCCCCTTTATTTTAAATAATTCAGTGGAGACGGCAGCGCCATTTAACGTGGTCACTGTAAATTCTACTTTTGTTACTGTAAATTCTACTTTTGTTAATGTAAATTCTACTTTTGTTAAAGTAAATTCTACTTTTATTAATGTAAATTCTACTTTTATTAATGTAAATTCTACTTTTGTTAATGTAAATTCTACTTTTGTTAATGTAAATTCTACTTTTATTAATGACGTCGTACTAGGTGTCAGACTAGCTGACTTTTCGTATCAGCCACAGGAAATAATAAGAATAAGTACTGGACTAACATCATCCATGTTTGATGAGCATTTCCAGTTCCGGATTTAGGCATAAATTAAAAAAGTTTCTCTCTTAGAGCCACATAATCAGCAGAAGTCTCACAAGATCAGGGCGCCTTCGTGGTCTAGCGGTAGCGTATTGGATCACAGATCATTACCACCCGTGTTCGAATCTCGCCGTGGGCATATCTAAAGGTTGTTTCATCTTTAACTTCGGGGGTCGCTCGGCCCATTTAGCCTACCATGTGCACAAAAGTGGCCGTAAAACATCAATCAATCATCACAAGATTTCAACATTTTGGGAGGGTTTTTCACATTTTATGTAGCTTTTTAATGTGTACCGTAGTTTTTTTTAAATGGCTTGTGTAGTAACTTTTATATGTGGTTATCAATTGAAGTAATATTTTAATAATCAAAGCGCGATATTTGCCTGAAGAACTATACAATTTAAATATGCATAAGTGAAATGATATGATAGGTTGCTCTTTTCCTATATTATAACATTTAATTAATTGTATTTTTCACTTTAAATGCCTTAATTGATATTAAATAATTAAAAGCATATATTGTTTACGTTTTCATTTTTTGTGGAGATCCTAGATCCTTTATTGATACACACCTTTGTGAGACCTTTTGGTGTAAATTTTGTAATTATGGCGCCTATCAAAGACTTCAGCCCCAAAATAATGTCTTTATGCGTAAGCAGCTGAAAACGTACGTCATCACATTATTCACCTCGAACGGCAATGGAATAGTTACACACTTCCATGCATTTGATGACTTAACTGGGACTAGTACCTCCAATTCCAAGATAATACGGTATGTCACCCGACAACCTAACAAGCCCAGGTACCCTGAACCACAACCGATATAATTTTACTAACCCAATCGTGATTCCGGTTTCCAGATATTTCCCATTAATACGTATTCTATTAGTTGTTTGGAGTTGTGGTTTTTCCCGGTGTGACTAGTGCGCATGATTTCTTAAAACTGCGTCACGAAGTTTAAAATGATCAAAAGAGAAAAAAGATATATTATTAATCTCCCACATTGGCATTTTCGAAACTTAACATGTAACCTCTGAACTTGATGACTAATTATTACCAAATCTGATTTAAAAAATCCTAATAATCACAGACGTTATTACATAACAAAGCTATATACAACCTGAATCTATTACTGGTAACTAGGATTTGTTAATTTGTTATTTAATATGTTAATTTAATACTTAAAAGACAGAACAAATTTCGTAGCCTCTCTTGTTGCAGAGACTACATAACCTTAATTATCAACTACATTATCAACTTCGGCCGATCTGCTTCGAATCTCGATAGTAAATTACCAATTATATTATTATTATTGTTGTTGTTATTGAAAACTTAGTGACTAAGTATAACGTGAATTCTACCATTTTAATTGTACAAGACATGATAATCAGAATATACACCATTTGTAAACAAACAGAGTTATAAGTACGATGAATGTCTGTATATCAGTTAAGTGCATCCAATCATTTGTTGCTGAACTTTGCATCGTACCGTTACTATGAGATTGTTTAATCCCTGTACTAGATGCGCCACTGAGTTCAATTCATTTCGATGATATTGGTGCTATAGAAGTTTGTAATTATTATTATTACTCTTAATGTATCCAAGAATTCCTATATTATTATGGGTCAATAAAGAGTATGTCTATGTCCTGACATTATATATAATTCTGGTGGGAGATTTATTGGATGAAAGTATGTTTGTGTGTATGTGTATGTGTGTGTGCGCGCGCGTGCGTGTGTGTATGTGTGTGTCTTTTTTAGATGTATTGTTGTTATTTCAGTCATTGTAATGGTTCATTGATCTAACCATAATGGTCCACTGGACAAATGGTCACCAATAAACTGGGAGATTGGACAAATGCTCATCAAGAAAAAAAATTAATAAAAGAAAAAATATATAAATGAAAAGAAGAAATATATAACAAAATTTAACGAATTCTTTTCATTTCTTTACATTCTGAATCATGAATAATGATTGGAAGGAACGAAGCCCACACTATTATATTATATTATATAAATTTCAATAGTAAATAACTTTCATTGATAATGTACTGCTTTAATTCGAAGTCAGTTGACAAAAGTAATAATGATAGGTAATATTGGGAATGAAATATTTGAAAATTTTGACATTGTACTTTAATATTTTAAAGCCAAAAAGTTACTATCATACATGATATAAAAATGGAAATCTAAACAAGTGAGAAAAAAATGTTTTGTTTAGTTTAATATTTTTCTTGGTTGGCACTACATTATCAGTCTCCTACTTCTTTGGTGAACATTTGTCCTACAACTATGCGTAATAATAGTCCGTACAGAAATTGGTGATGTGAAGGTTGTTTTAGTCGTCAAGTTACTATGAGAATGTGTGTGTGTGTGTGTGTTTTATAACGATATTTAAGGCGCTGGTACAGGTGTTATACTTTCATTCAAACAACAATTCTAACTCCAAACTGTTTAAAAATATAGTTAATTACATGTATAATTTAATTACCATTATAATTAGAAATTAGGTCATATGCATACTCTTATACTAATATAGGATTTCTTGTATACATTGAGAGAAACTTAACTAATATACAGGCTTTCATAGCACTTATAACTCTGATTACAAATGGTGTATATTTTGATTACAGAATGAAAACGAAAGGATCAATATGTTAAACAAGTGAATTGAGTTTGAGACAAAACATTTCCTCTACCTTTGAGTTTTACATGGTAAGGCTCTTGGTCTCGTTCCTGATCTCATATAAGAAAAATACTTACGAAGTGGATGAGTTTCCATGGAAAAAAAACCAATACAACTTTCTTGGGGACATATTTAACATACATATCATCTATACTCAACTCTGCCTTGGCCAGTCCCAAGCCCGGATGAGAAAGGAGGAGGGTTGAGTGTGGGCCTAGCACCCCACCTCGTAAAAAACTCACTCGCTACAGCAACGTTGACGACAGAATTTACGGAGAACACTTGCCTGGAAGAGGAAGGGCCTTCTTCATGAGGACCTATGAAGCCCAGGACAGAAGAATCTGTAAGACTATGATCAATGGCCTATGTCCCAGGAGGGACGATAGGCATAAACAAACATTTATACTCAATGATATCTGTTTTGTTAACAAATCTTGTTAATGGCTGCCTAATTATCAGCACAGCTAATAGTGGACCATCAGAGAGTTATGATGTAACAAATTACACCTTCTATTGTCTACCTCCGAAGTCTTAATAAAGGGCTTGGATTGCGGAAATAAAATTAATTATTTTACTTTTTAATAATAATAATGGCCAAAATGGCAGTTATTTTAAGTGGTTTAGCTATCTCAAATGAAGTAGAGGCATATATGGTCTGTTACTTACCACCAGGATTTAATTCTAAATGAATTTACAGACGTGTTAAGCCTCCCGGTTTTGAGCTAAATCTCCCGGTGGGATGCTGTAATCTCCCGGTTTTTAACGAAACCCAGTTAAGACCCATTTGTATACGTTTAACGTGGTTAGGGATTAATAGATAATGTTTAAACTAAAAAAAATTATCTAACTTTATCAAGCTTCGTGTGGAATAATTTATTTAATTTTTGCCTGAGTAATGTCTCGCGTGTTTTTCTTGGTCAACAGAAACTGTCCAAACTGTGTATGCTATAACTCACGTGTTCTTGTTTGCTGCGTAATCATGACCGATATGACGAATAGTGCAGCTAAGCTCATCGAGTCAAAACAAACAGTTTCAGGACTACGAGCTGACTCCTGACGATGATCTGGCACTCTACTCTGCTGACAGTCGTGTCGACACGTTCTGGGCAGAGACGACAAAGAACAAGACATTTGCTGGTGGAATGCACTTTCCACATTTAGATCATCTAATGACAACACTGTCGTTGATCGCCAACAATACTGCTGATAGCGAACGCGTCTTCTCCATGTGTCGCAACATTGACACCGATGCTCGATTACAGCTTGGCAACAACACCCAGCACCCTCTTCTTTCATACAAAATCAACATAGATGAGCCGTGCTATGCATTTCAGCCAGTCAGCGAGATCTGCTGAAATCGGCAAAGCCTGCAACATGAAACTATATGAAAGGCCGCCAATTATAGTGATGTGTAGACCTCTGCTTGTGCGCCTTTGTGCTAGATCTGTGTTATAATATGTAGTATCTGAATTCTGAAATGAGGTCTATATAAAGATAACACCGTCTGTCTTTACAAGTGTTTAACAAGTTTTTTTAATATATATTTTTTAGATCTGCATTGACATATATAACTTTATTATCGTGTTTTATTTAGTGCATTAGTTTTTATAAAGTACAATAATTTGAGATTGTGTGTTTAACATGTTTTTAAGTAATTTTTTTTCTAGATCTGAATTGTCACATACTTTATTATCATATTTTTAGTGCATTCGTTTTTATATACTGCAATAATTTGAGATTATACGTTTTACATGGAACACGGACATTTTGTACTTCATCTGGTGGCAGCTAGGTATAAATAATAAAACGTGATTGTTATGATCCAAGGAGTGTTTTCTTTTCTGTTACCATAGTAATTATTATATTCCGGTTTACATATAAAAGCCCGATTTTCTGAGACCCTCCGAGGGATTTACGTATAAATCTACTGCATTGGCATTTCTGAATCTTAACGTATGAATTTAGAATTTACAATAGATGAGATATTCGGTGAAGAAAACCTTGCCAGTTGCCTGGTTGGATGAAAAACTCCTCTTACTATAGTGTCACGACTGGGATTCGAACCCCCGAACTCCCGCACAGCATGATCATGAGTTAGAAACGGCTGAGCTCTTATACCCACAAGGCCAGAGGCGGTTTTTAATTAAACGAAGAGTTCGATTTAGACATGCCAACGAAAGGTTGAATTTTATAACTCTTAAACCACGAATTGTCGTCTCTGTCGAGTGTACGTAAAGTACGCTGACGACACGGGGCGTGATACAACAGTGTGTCTCCTTAAAGAACGCGAGTTTTATCTGCCACGCTGCCATCTGGCGAATGGAGAGTAGCGCGCCACAACCTGCATAATCGTCAAATTATCATAATAAATACACGGGATTCATTGGCTAAGCTAGACCGGGATCATGTGTGGTAGGACTGCGTGGTAAGATTTAGTGAGATTCGTAGCTTCGTCAACCACTTGTAAATGTCCGGAGAACCACGCTGAGACGCTATCTACAGAGTCATTCACTATTAGTCACATCTAGCCTTTTACTAGTTTTAGGGTCTCTCTCTAAACTTGAGTAAAGTTGGCCTAGACTGTAGGTCTAGTCTAGAAACGTTTGTAGGCCTGTTGTTATATAATAGCGTCTAAAAGATCCATAATCGACTCGGGCATTGTCAGAGTAACTTAGAATAGATTAGCGAACTGGAAGCTTAAAGCATATACGCGTAATACATTAACATAATAACGTATTAGTCCATTGATAGAAGAAGACCTTGACCTTGAAAACTGCTGGTTTGAAGAAAACGAATAATTTTCACTTTGGTCGCTAGGTGTCCTCGAACCAAACAACTGGAGCAGTTCATTTCATTTGTTTTATTAAATAATAAAAATCACTTTGTAATACATATTTGTAAGTAAGTATTCTAAAAGTATGTTCTAATATATAACTTTATGTGATATGGATAACCGAATAACATTATGATTAAAATCTTATATAGGGTAATTGGATATCTAAATGTATTGCTATCTGAGATGTTAGTGATTTAAAATCAGCAATTGAATAGGTTGACTGCTTTTAAAATAATGCAAAAAGGTCAATTTTGGTATTCAGTAAAAAAAAAATTGTGAAAAGAAAGCTATAATAAAACATATCAGTTTCAGTATGCTAAACATTATACATTATTAAAAATGCTTTCCAACAGATTTGGCTAATCATCTCAACTGAGAATTATTTACACACACACACACACACACATATATATATATATATATATATATATACACAGATACACCTGAAATATTGTTCTCAATGGTTTGTGCTAGGGTGAGAGATTATGGATTAATATGATACATGAAGACAAAAATCTTATCTACCATTGCCTCCTTTTGGTCATCTTAAATAATGTACAGGGAGATATAATATTCATATCCACAGACTGTTGATTTGTGCCAGAATTTGCCATTTTTTGTGATGTTATCATGACAGTCGTGTGTGTTCATTATTAATTTTGTCAACTTGCTTACTGTGACATATATTCAACCAGTATGCCATGTATCTCATTATCTTGAATCACCAAAAAACTGGTTTTATTTAAGTTCTCATGTGTATTCTATGCTAGTATGTTTCTCTTCTATATTCAGCACACTAGCCCCTGATGATATATGTCATGCTTGTGGTTACAAATCATCAAATGGCAAATGGAGACAGCCACAGTGGCGTGATCCACCAGGAGGTCAGAAATATTACACATCATACAACTTGGCACCTGGAGCACATGTGTATGTATAATGTTATTGATTACACTATGTGCATAGTTTATTATTATCTTTATATAATTAATGTATCATTGAGCAATGTCAAGGTTATACAAAGCTTTTGATTTCTCTAGTTCTTAAAGTTACATCAAAATTCAATCAAATTTAATAAAAATATTTAAAATTCTTGTCTCTATATGTGTAACACTACTCTCTCACTCATAGACACACACACACACACACACACACACACACACATACATATATATATATATACATACACACACACATACAGAGAGAGAGAGTGAGCAGGGGTGCATTTACAGACCATGCAAGATAAGATCTTATGTAAACTCATTTGTTTAAAATGATTATTGTTGCTGCAAGAGATTTATTCACAGCACCAGTAAGTGATTTTTATGGAATTTCAATTAGGTCCATATAAAATGATAATGTGAATAGCCATAAATGAAGAAGGGCGCCTCCATGGTCTAGCAGTAGCGTGTTGGACTACAGATCACTACCACCCGTGTTCGAATCTCGGGGTGGGCATATCTGAAGGTTGTTTCATCTTTGACTTTGCCTCATTACCTTTGGAGGTCGCTCGGCCCATTTATCCTACCATGTGCACAAAAGTGGACGTAAAACATCAATTGTCATTATCATAAATGAAGAAATCCCTCATTTAACTATGTAAATGTTAACAGGCCCGTTTTAGCTGCGAAGAGGCAGCTTGATGGTCTGGTAGGTGGTAGCAAGTCAGGGGATGAAAAGAAAGAGAAGAGCACAGTGGCTGAGGAGACAGAGGAGGGTGCAGTGGAAGAGGAAGCAGAGAGGAAGACGGAGGATAACATTGAGGAGATTGGGGAACCATGTGAGTGGATTGTCCAGCCGATGCAGTGGGGTCTCGTGCCATCATGGCATAGTGGCAGCCCTAAATCTGTGGGGTACTCAATGATCAATGCGCGCAGTGAAGGCATCCTCGCAAAAAATACATTCAAGAGACCACTGGAGAAGGGACGTCGCTGCGTGGTCTTAGTGGATGGGTTAGTTTATATAAATTTATTTCCAGTAAACTTTTTTATTCCTAACAAAATTCCTAATCTATTTTTGTACATAATAATAATGTACTCTGTGTTCATATGTAAAGAAATTTGGCATAAATTCAGATTAAAGGCCCTTTATTAAATATTAGCTATTTCTTTGATTTGAATGTTACTTTTTATGAATTATTGTTGTTTTAGATATTTTGAATGGCATAAGACTGATGATGGTACTAAGCAGCCCTATTTTATCTATTTTCCTCATGCTGATTCTGAGAAAGTGGAACTGCTGAATAAGGACTGTACTGAACAAGAAACAGGTTAGCATCTGTTATTATACAGTGTTCACTATTGTCTTCAGTGTCAGTGCTGTGTCGGGTTTGTTTTCAGTTAGAGTACATGCTATTTATGCAAATCCATAGTTTAACTGTGATAACTGGATGAAAACAATTTGTTAGATGATGTTGCTATAGATTTAAGTTTCAGTTAATTTGGATAATATTATAAACTACATTTTCTCCTAAATTACAACAGATACAATAAACATATTTATAAAAACCCATAGTAAGGCACCTTAAAAATATAGTGTTTCCCATAGTTTTTTTCCACTGTAAAATGAGTCATGGAGAGAAAACCTTTGCTTTATGGTTGAGTATCTGTACTTCAATGATCAAATGTGCTTCCAGAAACAGACCATGTTGGCAGCAAAATATTCATATAATTGCATATAAACTATGTATAAATTGTTTACAAAAAGTATTTTATTGTATATTTCAGAAAGCTGATACACAAATACTTTAAACAGTAATTAAATACTTTGAAATACAAATGTATTTGACCCTACATCTGATGTCCCATGAGTACTAACTGTTTCCAGTGGCTCTATTTGTTGCTGAACACATTCAATTGAATGACTGCTTCCTTGACAAATTGACATTTTGGAAAGTTGTTGAATAGTCATTGTTAATTAATGATTGGCTCGACATAAACAACGTAGTCGCATTGAAGTGGTGCCATTTGTTATACTAGTAATAGTCATATGGCACCGAATGTTCTGAAAGCCTAGAAGTTATAGCATTGCACCACAAACCTCCAAATTCTCAGTTAGAAGCTGACTCATACCTGTATTTATGGGATATGTTTCCCGAGGCAGTAGCCATATGTTTCAGATAAGATCAGTGCCGGGGCTATAGAATTTAGCTTGACCTAAAATATCCCACTGGAATATATCTACCTGGTCTAGAAGTTTCTATTCACCATCAGTAATGTGTTTATTTCAGTTTACACTGGCAGGAGATTACTAACTTTGGCTGGACTGTTTGATGTATGGAGACCTAAGGAGGTCAGATTACTTACATATACATTGATTGACAGACACACAGACAGGCAAAACTGAGAGAGGCTAACAAATATCCAAACAATAGTTTTGACTTACATTACATTTTAAAATAAATTCTAGCATTTTTTTAGATATTATTATAAATGCCCATATCTTGATTCCGATCAAACTCTCACTGTTTATTTCCCGTAACAGACCTTATTTCGTGGAATATGTAGCTTCAGCAGAAGAGAAGCGTGCCATCTCAAAATATTTTTTGGATGAATAATAATTTTGCATCCTTTTACAGTAGTAAGTTTTATGAACCTCATATTGATGTTTTGCCCAAACGGGGCTATTAAATGCTTTACTAAATCTATATTATTATTATTGTTGTTAATAAAATTCAAAACACAAATTTTGATTTATTATATAAATAATATAATTCATAAAAAGCCAATTAAAATAATATGTAACGTAAATTATACCAATACATAATTACTATTGTAAAGTCCTATTATTTAGATTTAGAACTATTTCCTATCATACTGATTGATACAGATTAACTTTGGGCCTAAATATGATATACTGTTTTGATGATCTGTGATCCACACACTGATAAGACAAATTTGTGTTCAAGTTAATAAGTTATGCTGTATCATAATGTATGGTGTGTTAGATTGTCTAGTCTAATGTTGAATAAAAAAAACCCATCTTACTACAAAATACCAATTTTTCAAAGCCTTTTGTTTCTAATCATTTCATATCATTATGAAAGCCTAAAATGGCTGGTTTCATTATTGATGATCATACACAGATGGCAATTGTATTGAACAGATGTATAAGATGTTTTCTGTTTGACATTTCCTATGAACAAAAACGTTTCTACACCTCCCTGCACAATAAATAAATGTGCAAACTACAATACAAAATACACTAGCAACTTAGGAATAACAATGAAATAGGTATTATACTGAATATATATCGTATCTTATGTAGTCTTTATAAAGATTGCCTTAAGCTGTTTAGTCGAATGACATTAAGTCAGATGGCAAGTTAAATAGTTATTGCTACATAGGGAGTAACTATTTTGATGTAACCTTTGTATTCCATCCGATTTATCTGGACAGGTCGGTGCTCCATTATATAGTTGTTCCATTATTACGGTCGAAGCGCATAAAAACATATCGTGGCTTCATGATAGGATGCCAGTAAGTAGATAAAACGCCAGTCTGTCTCTTACATCAATATTTACTGTTATTTTTCATGTGTTTTGTTCATAACTTTGTGAAAATTCAGTTGGCTTTTATTAATTTTGTTGATAGGATATTTTTAGTTGTTTGGTAGATGTCCATTTTTGTTTTCAAGAACTGCGTGCTCTTTCTTTGTACAAGAAACTGTTGAACAAGAGCACATACAATCTTACGCTATAACAGTGTTATTGAAAGATGGTATGTGCTCTTGTTTCAATAGTTGATATGATCCAATGCATTGTTGAAGTTGTAAACTTTGAAGGTTTATTGATGCAAATTACTTGTATTTATTGTTTGTAAGAAAAAATGATATTTTAATGTTCACTCCCCCCCCCCACACACACATCCAGGTCATTAATTTTATAGTATTTTTCCACATTGTCATCATTCAGGCCATCTTAGATGGGGAGCAGGAAGTTAGAGATTGGCTTGATTATGGAGCTGTATCACTAAGTAAGGCCTTAGAGCTGATCAGACCACAGTCAAATATAGAGTGGCATCCTGTCTCCACATTTGTCAACAGTACAAAGAATAACACAGAACAGTGTGTGAAGCCTGTTGATCTGAAGTAAGTTCTTAGAATTACTGTCTGGATCATTGTGTATTTGTAAATTTGTCAGTGCATTTATCATCCAAATACAGCACTGCTTCTTTAAGACCCGAAATGGTCTTATTTAGATTATTATTCATTGTAAACAACATATCTAAAAGGTATTCTGTACATAGTTGGCAAGTTTCACAAACTAGAAAGTATTGGGAAAACTCAATTATCTTTTCATATTTTTTTCCTTTGCTCACTCTATTCTGTGTTGAATCTTTCTCCATAAACTCTGCACATAATTAGGGATCTCAATTGATCACATATTTGTTAGTTTATTTATGATGACCAGTACCAATTCTGGCTGATTTTACTCTCAGTTTCAGCCTGTTTATATTTTATAGTTGACCTCTATACATAATATGGAGTAAACCATCAAATGACAATGGGCTGTAAATATGAAATGTTCTTAAAGTATGCATAATGGATTGAACAGATAAATATTGAGATGTAGTAATTGACAGGAAATTGTGATAACACCTTCACCCTGACCATCTGGATAACTGGATTCCCATGTTTTAAAAGACTGCTACATATAATGATCTGTCCAGTTCAGTAGCTCTCTGACTGGAAGCTCAGAATCAGCCTTCAAAGATTACTTGTATTTAATGAAGGCATAAAATAGTCCTAAGGGTAGTATTTTAAGACAGGTTCTACTGCATACTTTTGTAAGTTTAGTGGTATAGTTTTGATCCGAGATATTAATATGTACATTAAGGTTTTTTACCAAATCATTTAGATTTTGTTTAATAATTTTATTGTGTTTTTATATTTATATTATTGATTGAGTGGATGACTGAGTGAGCAATTGAGTAAATGAGTTAATCACAGAGTGAGGACATATGTTATTTATATATATATATATATATATATATATATGTCAGTATTCTGTTCAAATTTCCTTCTCTTCTAAAGGAAGGAGAAACAATCACCAGATGGCAGCAGTAGCTTTATGAAGTCATGGTTGAATAAAGGCAAGAAGCGCCTAACGGAAGTAGATGATCTTAAAGCTGAGGATAAAGATCAGGAACAGGATGAGGAAAAATCTTCACCAGAGAAAAAGCAAAAACTTGATCTCTAAATAATTTTGACTTCCAAGATGATTTATCTAATATTGGAATTCTAATTTTATATTTCTACCAGCAGGCATTTCCTGCTTATGTAACATTTAAGTAATGCCACTTATCTAGGTCATTTTTTATTATATTATATATATATATATATATATATATATATGCAAGATCTATGTTCTAGCACATCGATTGATTTTTAAATATATATTTCATTTCAGTTAATGAAGGTCTTTGCTTTCAATTGATACTTTCTCAAAGTTCTCATGTATATAATCTTATTTAATTTAATTTAATGTTTTAAAGCATCAGTTAAATATAGAGTTTCCTCACTGTCTATGATAAAATGTACAGTTTATACCCATGCTATATATTTCATGGTGATATCATTTGTGATAGATTTCCGTTTAAACCCAGTTCTCATAGAAACATAAACGGGTCTAGATGCCTTTGATCAGATGTGTATTGCATGTTATCAATATAAATAAGTATTGATGAACAACTATTTCAATGTTTTTTTTTGTAATTGTGGTAAATTAGAGCACATAGTCTTCAAAATAGGTGTATGCCTATATTTATGGGGTAGAATTTGATCAATGAAACTACTATTGTATAACTGGATAGTGTATAATATTGATTGTTCAGATTTAGAATTTGATTATAGACACATTTTAATGCTATTATGAGCCATTATTAAACACACACATATGCACACACACACACAGTCTTGCACACACACACACACACACATACATTCATCGCAAATAACACACACACATAATTGCATAGAATATGTATTAGATTGTACACAATAATTACAAAATATTATTGGGCTCTGACAAGTTGGAGAAGATAGTGAAGATTGATGAGATATTCTGTGTTTTATTATAGAAAGCTGCTATTCTGAATTAAGTTGCATAATCTTAACATGGTATGCATGCACAAGCACACGCAACATTCTATGTCAACATAATAATTTGTAGCATGTTCTATACTAGTCAAAGTTATATTGTGTTATATATAACTAAATAAATAACACAGTTTCAGCATATTTGCAACATATGGGTTAATAAATGTCAATAAAACAGATATATTTTTAACAGTACATAATGCAATCACATACTACACTATTTTATAATTCTAGATCTATATAATCTATCATGGGTACTCCCATGGTGATTTGGTAGTATACCCTACTGCAGATGTCCACATTGGGATTGAATCCAGTTATTGCATGTGGTTATAGGATGTTTCATCTGATCATCATATTTCCCTATGGTGTGATATGTTTGTAAATATTTTTGAATGTTTCCGTTCTTTGGTAATAATGACATATAAATAAAAACGTATTTGGTTAATTTTGTTATGACAGTTCATTTCTTTTTTGATAATTTGTTACATAATAAATGTGTTTATTATGAAAATATGTCTGTTAAGAGAGAAAGATGGAGAGACAGAGCATTCTAACTTTCTCCAACACACATAAACAGAGAGAGAATATACAAATATAAGTTTATCCATACTGCTAAATAACACATGGAACTCCATGCTCCTCATGGCCAGTCTCTGAGTGTGGTACTGTAGTAGAATCAGTTTTCATCTTAGATAAGCAATCCTTTTCTTTTTTTTAAATATACATGTATGTTGTCTATTATGTCTCTTTTGTGGGTAAACTGTTTGGGTGTTCCAGACTGAGGTGACGGTTTGTATTAATAATTGCTAGTATATATTTTATGAAGCAAAATGGATGATCTTTTCAATTTCTATCTCAAAATTTTATCCCTCTATACAAATCATTAGCATGTAGCCATCTGGAATATGCAAGCTCAGTCTGGAGCCCCTATAAACAGAAACATATTGATACCTTGGAAAATGTACAGAGACGAGCTACCAGACAATTACACACATTAGCAAAATTGTCATATGAATAATGATTAATTCAACTTAAAATACCAACCGTAGTCTATAGAAGAATAAGATAGGATATGATTGAGGTCTACAAAATAATGAATGAAATCTATGACAAAAACGTTACAACATTCCTCAAAACCAGATTAGAATCATCAGATCGAACAAGTCCAAGAGGCCACAAATACTAATTATATATAGAGCGAGTAAACAAAAATATACGAAAACAGAATTTTTTTATTATAATAATTAACACATGGAACAGTCTGCCTAGGGAGGTAGCTGAAGCCCCCAACATTAATTCTTTCAAGAATCGCCTAATCAAATACTGGAGGGACCAGGATATTGTCTTTAATTACAAAGCCAAGCTGAATACCAACAGAAAGAGTGCAGACAGCCGTATTTATGAAGACCTGGAAACAGTGGCAGCCAAGTAGCAGCCAGTTCCAGAAACATCCTTAAGTATCCTTAAGTAAGTAAGTAATAAATAGAACTACGATTTTCAATACTTTTAGTGTGTGATCAAGTATCAATTTTTATTTGGAGATATATGTCCCATTTCTTTAATTTTTTATAATCATTGTTTAGGACAGGATTATTTGAAACTTCTTATAATTAATATTAAATCTGTACTTAGACAATTTAGTTATTTATGTATATATTTTATTATTATAGCAATTGTTGGTATGGGTATGCAGTGCTTCAAATTGGTGGTATCGTTAGAACATAAAATATATAATATAGATAATGATTGGCGTTGGTGCGAGTCCACCTAGCGAAGTTATAGATAACTAAATTTACAAACACGTGTGTTTGTTTTGGTTCTTATGATGTAAATCTATTGGGAAATTATATCCCTTTATTTTCTTACTGTTTGTGAAACTTAAATATTTTACTATGTCTGAGGACGGAGATATTTTCCTGAATTTGACAGCAGGATACGTACAGAAATCTACAAAACAGAACACGTCGAAGAAAGAACGTGTAAGTTTTTGACATCCATAAAATTAAAAAATTGATAAAATAATCATGACGATGATCTGATGACTGATCGTCTGATGTCTCATTGTGATTTACTGATTGTCTGACGATAACTAGGTTTATATCTATAAAACGCGCTTACTTTGTCAGTCTGTGAAAGTAGTAGATCTAGACTTTAGTTTAGACCAGCTTACTATAACTATAGTACAGATCTAATAACTAAGGCCTGCCTGGCAGAACTGAGATAGATCTAGATAGTAGATCTACTGACTAGATCATCTAGATCTAGTAACTAGATCTAGTTAGTGTTATTTTCAGCGAATTTTTAATAAGCCATTTCGTAACCAGAGCAATTCGTTCCATACTACTCAGTGAGTCAGTCCACCGCCAATACGAAATGTAGGCTACATCTCAGTACATATCATGCATGACCCAGTCAGACATGATACAAGACATTTACAAGTTAGCATTCTTACAATGCTAAATATTTTATATTTTTGATTGCATTGTGATCAATGAAAAAAATGCTATAAAAACTAGATCTAGAGTAGACTGTCTAGATCTATGTCATGTTGCTGGTGTAGACTAGATTCCTCAGGGGAAGCCCATCTCTTGTAATTTGTAGTATTTACTTGATTAAGAAAATGCCTCTATTATAATTGTATACTATGTAGTATACAATTATAATAGAGGCATCTGTTTGTGCACCTTATACCATGATACCAAAATATGGAATATAAGGCTGAGCCAGTGATAGGCTGCCTGTGTGGTATTCCGCTATATGCCTATGGTGCCACATATCTCATTGCTCGCCACTGTTTATCAAGCCTAGTTTTAAACATATTGAGGGTAGTGGTGACAACAGTTCCTTCAGAGTGTGAATTCCAGTCTTGGAATATTCTTTGGCTGAACATGTTCTAGACTTATGGACTTCAACCCTACTGTGACGCACAGGTAACTTGTCCTTGTGCCACCTGGTATATCGTACTTCAGCTCTGAGAAAGAATATATCAGGATCAAGCCGATCTAACCAATTCATGATTTTGAACACCTGGATCACATTTCCACAGCAACGTTTAAAAAATCTAGTGATGGTATTTTAAGGGCTTGTAATCTTTCCTCATATAGTAGATGTTTCAGGTGTGGGACAAACTTATAAGGTTTCTAATAGTAATAAGATTTCATCGTATCTTGACTATGAGATTGCCCAACCCTGGGCATCTACTACTAGATGCACCACTGACCTCAATTCTTTTAGAGGATATTGGCACTATAGAAGTTTGTTATTATTATAAATATGTAATTGATTTTGTTTGTTATCAGTTCAGAAAAGTCACAGACATTTACAAATCAAACATATTGGTTTATGGTATTAGTTAGTTCGTAGTTCAAGAGTATAATCTCTCTGGGACAAGTTAGTGACTCCACATCAGCTGTAATGCTCAGCTTTCCCGGGAACTCCTCGTAGATATGATGGAGTTTGTGTCTGTTTCATTTGTGTAGCCTGGTATTTTTGGTTTATCTGGTATACTTTGCAGTTTTTTTATCAAGTTTGTGCTTGAAACTGGTTACCAAGCATCATGTCTGGCTACAGATATTAGGAAAGCTAATTTGAAGGTTCCCTTCTCTGGTTGCTCTAATTTTATCAGTTGCACACTGTTTATTTGGGGGACTCGGCACAGGCGACCCTGCCTTGTTGATCTGTATGATGTTATTCCAACATTTGGGGCAATTCCTTATAGAATTTTCCAGGTGTATATAATTTGGTATATTTCCATCCTCCTCTCCTGAGAGTACATCTTGAAGGCTGATAGTCGATCCCAATAATTTACGTCATATATTGGATATATCTTGTGGGGTATGATCTGAAGAGGGACTTAATTTTCTGGATATCTCCAACTCTGTGGTATCCCTAGCTGGGAGCAGTAATCTATGTGTGGTTGGACTATGCTGTACCATAGTGCTTTCATAATCATAGTGTGCATATCTCTGGCATGGAGGGGTGCCTCCGTGGTCTAGTGGTAGCATGTTGCACCACAGATCACTACCACTGTGTTCGAATTTCGGCGTGGGCATATCTGAAGGTTGTTTCGTCTTTGACTTCGCCTCATTACCTTTTGAGGTCACTCAGCCCATTTAGCTTACCTTGTGCACAAAAGTGGCCGTAAAACATCAATCATCATCATCATCTGGCATAGAAAGTTCTTATGATCCATCCACACTTTTGCTGAACTTTGTTACATACTGTCTCTGTATGGTCAGTTAAACTGAGTGTTACTCATTTTTACACCAAGATCTTTGACACATTGAGTTTGTTAAATTTTCTGCTGTTTGGTCCAAAGTATGAGGTGGAATCTTTTATGTCCTGATTTTTATCATGTCAGAAGTGAGATTTGATGTGAGAATATTTTTTATATTTAATGATATTTTAGGCCTAAAAATGAACCCGGCTTAATGGCTGGGACCTACAGTATTTTCCACACTAATGTAAGTACGTATATAATAACATTAAGATACATAAATACATTATCATACCAGGATAGCACAAGAAAGTGAAAACACTTATTTCCATTGTGCTCCTGAAATAATAACAATTAATATAACTCAAGCCTTTTATTTCACTGTTCATATATCTTGCCCCAGACAACATACATTTTATACAACAAACATTAAATCTAATTAATTGTTTACAACATTTGGGTACATACAAGTTGAGCAGGCATGGAAAAGCTGTTGCACATTTTTATTTTCATTATACAGTATATAAAAAAATCCGCTGCAAACTTTTAAATATTCCAGACAGCTGATGCTTCATTTTATTATCTGAAATAAGGAACCCTAAATTGGACCTAAGAAGCTTTATTGTGAAGTAAAGTGAATCATAATGACTTGATACTGTGGTCTATTAGAGTACACTGTGTGGTCCAATATCCCAGACTTTAGCACTCCAGGTTTCTATTAGTGTTAGGGTTAACACACCCTTAGATACCTTAGTCTATATCACTATTGACCTGACACCCCAAACAAACCATTAATTATTACCTGCCATCCCACCAGGAGCAGGTCATCATTTTCTGACTAAGGACTGGATGGCTGGTACTTTCTTCCATGTGTTCCTGTGGAGAAGCACAATAGATGACTGAAAATGTCACTATTGGCCTTGATGTGTAGTCAACTGGTGAATAACAAACAAGGTCAGCCTTAAATAGAGGCATTTGTGCGGGACGCAAACATAGAGAACTGTCTAGGCTGTGATTGATAACAATTAGGATATTTGTATGACAATGTAACTATATAGGAGAAATGTATCAGAAAGAAGCAATCAGCTAAATACTGAGATGAAAACCAAACGCATCATTTATAGAGTGAGATACACGCATAATACAAAATGATCAATCTGCATGTTAGGATTGAAATAGAAGGCCTCAGTTATAATATTCAATTGCATACACCCCTTTTTAATTAGGATCAAATAATATTTTGTCAGCTCAGTTGCCTCTAGACAATTATATTCTAGCCTACACTTTCCCAAGAAATCTTTCACTTGCTCAACATATTTAGAATTGTCCCCAATGATTTCTAGAGTTTGTGTAGTCCAATTTCTATTTTTATTTTAAATGGAGTTTCATGCCTTGTCTTTTTGACTGTGAAATAATTTTTATTGTGTTTTAACAGTTACATAAATCAGTATCCAATTGGGCAATTTCAGTCTCCACTGAAAACCAAACACAAAAGCTGCTGGCTACATGTGTTGTCCAAGTGTTGGACATTATAAATAGCCTGTCACAAGCCACAGGACATCTGAACCAATCAAGTCTTGTTTCTAAGCTTTATTAACATGTTCAGTACAAATTCAATTTGTAAAACCAGCAAAAAAAGGTTGATTCAATTTTCTTTTTACATAGAATTGTATTGAAGTGGAGGAAAGTTATTGAAATGATGGGAATATCTGAACCAATTTATTTCTTTTATTGATTACTTGAGGGGGACATTTTAACATATATGTACATGTATATAATGGTCATACACAGACCCCTTGTTTAATATTAGGTTTTGTTTGGAAAATATGTATTGGCAACAAATAATGCATATAAATATCAAGTCAAATATATGCAGATATTTTATGACATTTGAATACATCTTTTATATCTGCTTGATAAGTTACTCTTGTTATTATGTACCCAAATCCCTAAATATTAACAGCACAGTTATTGGTAGTTTACAAGGTTCCCATGTGACCTGGAAAATAAATTCAGTTTCCTAGTCCTGGAAATGTCCTTGAATTTGACAATAAAGCCAGTGAATATATATTATGCCTGTAGAAGACAACTTCGATTGTAGAAGAAAAACAGTACCAGTACATAGTCTTGATATCCAATGTCAGTTAAAATGTAAATAAAAGTAGGTGGATCAGACAGCTAGAAGGGGTGAGGAGGAGGCTGTGCCATAAAAATGTCAATAATCAATCATACATTGAATAAATATGATATGCTTTTCACACATAGATCCATGTTGGCAGTAAAAATAATTCTCTGCAAAAATTATATTAATTTTTACAATAGACCCTAACCAGAACAATGTTGCTTAACTGCTCAAGCTAGTAAACTAGTCTGGCTGAAAGTTTTCGAGTCTGCCTCATCTTATATCTGGGTTAGGGTGTTTCACATGATATTGACTGATATATTGACCTCGTCTGATATACATGATCGCCTTATACACAGGTATATACGGTAATTTGTTAGTGAAACCCAGGTCAGTTTATTATTTAGTTTAAATGAGAAGGTATTTTTTAAATAACTTTTTTATTGAATATTAACTTTTATTTTCCTTTCCATAGTAGGGATATTTACATTTTAATAGAGTAGAATATTTGATTATTTCTGCAGTTTATTTTGCTAAAAATAATGTTTATAGCTGAGACATCATGGGATGTCGATTTTGATAGGTAAATTGAAGTTTCTTGCTGCCTTGACCTCTGCAGAAACATTGACCTTGCTGTTCTGCCATATGGTCTTGGTTCTATAAACATGTTTAAAGCTCAGGGCTAGAATTTGATGCGAATCAATTCACGTAAAGATTCACGCAATTATTTTTACAAAATTTACTGAATATTCAGCATAAATTACTAAAAGTTGGAGAATCTGCTGTGTATCATGCGGAACATTCCGCAGCTCCATCTACAGATGATGAAACTGACATTAACAAATTTGACATTAATGAATCTGACAATGACATGGGATTTTTTTAAAGCGGGCATCTAATATGAAAACAAGTTGATGCTCATAAAGTCAAGCCCTGGAGCTAATTTTGAAACTCAAGACACAAATGGGTTCCTCTAAACAATTCTCATCCTGTTAAATGATAGAGCTAGCTAAGTAGCCACATATGTAATATGCTTTTGCCAGATTAGATTACACATAATTATGTCAGATATCACATTACTAAAATATGATCTTGTAGCTGTAAAGAATGCCTAATTGTGGTTTTCATCATCACAATGAAGTACATATTTATCATTAAAGTACACATATAATCTTCATTATTACTTTGTAATTTTGCATTCTTCACATTCTAACATCCTAGTACCGTAGGTCCCGGCCATTAAGTCAAGGTCGGTTTTTAGGCCTAAAATATAATGATTTATGGTATTACTGTCCAATAAGCCGACGTAAAAATATGAATTTCCCCTGCAATATTTCCAGGTGACATTGTGAACACAGAAAATAATTTTATTTTCATTATTCATACCAGTGTGTTTTGTATACTGTCAATAGATCAAGGCAAATTATAACCATCTTTTACTCAAACTGTTAGCGTATACGTAGGACCTCAAACTTAAATTAACGGTGTGATTAAACATAATGAAGTCAATGACTTAGAAGTAATTAAACATATTGTTAATTACTACTGAGCCTTTGATGGTACGTTTTGGTCATTAACGCGGCAATAACCAAGACAATGTAAATTACCGGTATATGAGGTCAGTTAGTAACTATAACTCTCTATTGAAAATAAATAAATTAATCAGTATTTATCCATTATTAGTATAAATATGCCCATACAAAGTATGTATTTGAGGGAACCCTAATGTCTGCCACCAAATGAATGAGATACGATGCTCTTGGGTATGGGATGTCTTGTTACCGGTGCCTTCGTGAAATGCGTACTGAGTCAAACAACATTTATCCATAATTACAAAAATCAGATAATTCTACATATAAATATTGATTTTCATTATAAAGCCGTGTATAATTATCATCAACTTGTTTCACTTCTATTTTCACTCCATGACTGCATGAGTTTAAATCAAAATAACGATTGATGTCGTTTGCATCTAGATGATAGATCTAGACTAGTCCACTAGATCTAGCATCTAGATGGCAGCTAAATAAATGTTGACAAAATGTTGACACAAAGTCTCAGCTTAATGGCCAGGTCCTATGGTATTTATGGTAAGCAAATTGCGATGATTAAAAATTTCATGGACATGAAACATTTACAGTTGCAGAAAAAACGTCTGGAGAGAAGAAAAGAGGAAGAAGGCCTTCTACAGCAGTACATCTCTTTGAAAAAGCTCCACAATGAGACAACACACGTGACTGGAGATGTTAGTACATCAGAAACTGGTAAAGGAGGGACCCAAAATATAAAAATAACAAATGACCGTAAAAGAAAATATGAAGGTCAACACGAAGAATGGCCTTCAAAGAAATACAAGAATACATTATTTTACAATAATCCAGAGATTCCAAAGTTAAACAAGTAAGTCCTGTACAAATTTAATTTTTGTTTTATGAATGTGTGAATATTTTAAAGAAATGCTACGTTATTTATTGAATAATAATTGTGTGTGTGTGTGGTTCGATGCATTGGCACTTCAGCAATTGATGAAATAAGCCTTTTTTCTCAATAATTTGAACTGGCTCTATATATCTTTGAATGGCCGTAGCTACCCTCTATGTGTGCTGGAGTGTTATTCCCATATCACATCACATTTTGTAGTCAAGGAGATCTTGTGGTTTGTTAATGGGTTGCATTTTTATGCAAAATTGATAATGCTGATGGCAGAACTTGCTCCAGAAATTAACTTTCTTTATGGGGTAGAGTGTGCATGTTACATTTTGTTATCATTGTTGCTGTCTTAGTTAATGTCAGTTCCATTTGGTCAATTCCACATCAATTTTATCAAATTCCAATTCCAGATAGAATAGGTACTCTGAGTACCTACTATGAATACTTAATTGTAATATCTACTCCGAGTAGTTTATATTTCAATTAGGCTTGTCATGGAAGAAATATTTCTGAATTAAAAAATTAAATGGTAAATTAATTTGTGAATTTAATTTGCCAGTTCCCAATTTAACAATTCAAATTCCTTTTTTTTAAATAAGCAATTCCAGAATTGCTCAGCAATTCAAATTCCAGAATTGAATTGACCCAATGTCTGGTTAATGTTCTATTTGTTTTACTTGCGTAGGCTTATCTATCTATATAACTGTGTATATTTATTTAAGGCCTAAATAAATATACACAGACTAAATACACACAAAATGTTAGGCCTATAATTAGTGACAAATACTGACTTCCGGCCTATATATTATTTTTATTGTTGATGTGGGATGGCTACTTTACCATAATATATGTACAAGCAACTATTATGATATAGCTAAATAGTCATAATGATATACTAACTGTTTTGGCTATATTATATAGCCAATAAAATTACAGTTAGTTATGTTTTGTTGTAAATTATTTTTAGTTACAGCTTAGAAACAGTGTTGTGAAATTTCCTCAAATTTTAGTTTTTACCATGTAAGTGTGCAAGTTAGAGAAATGTAACATTTTGGACATTTTAGCCACATAGACGATCCATGAATTGTTCATTTCTGGCCTTTAAAAAAATCAGGGTTGATAACTGTGTTGTATGGTACATGCCGGAGCCCTCAAAGTTGAGCTTTCATGTGTTTTCAATTTTGCATGAAACTTTTCAAGAAAATTAAATCTAAAAATTCATATCTCTGGAACCATTGAACCTATATTGATGACATTGGTATCACTAGAATCAGAATGAACAGATCTACAAACTAAAATTGTCAGACTTCAAAAATCAGTTTGGAGTAACTGCTATGTGTGCATGTTCATAAAGTAAAATATGTGATACGTCCTGACCATTGATTTGTTGAAAAGGTTGTTTATGTGAGTTAGTGTCTTATCTTGATTTTATTAGATGGTGACAGATCGGTCAATGAAAACTTGATAAAGGGTTGTTTTGTTTTACAACTGAGTAGTAGTCCTGCACATTAGTCTTGGTTTTTCAAATATTTCTTATTCTAAAATGTTTTAATGGTAGGTGTGTGTGTGTGTGTGTGTATATATGTGATATACATATATGTATATTTATTTATTATATATACACACTAACATAAACACACACCAATTTGTGATCAAGGATACCTGTTGAGGAAGTTAAAGAAACAGTATTCTCCAGTGATCAGTTTGACCAACTTGAACTCCACCCATTTATGGTAAGTTAATGACCAGACACCTTTCAGGTATGGAGCTATTTTTGAAATGATTAATTAATGGAAATATTCTCCGGTAATAGGTTTGCTAAAATTATCAATTTTTTGGCATTGCTTTATTATATACTTATTTGTCTCATTTTATATATTTATTCAAAATGCATTCATTATATAATGTGGTAGTAAATAGTAAATACCCATAATATTTCTGATTTTTGTTTATAATTTGATAATTACAAAATTATGATATAATTGTTTTATAATTCTGACAAAATAGATATTTATTTGTTATATAATGGTTAATTAATTGTGTTCATAATGTAATTAATGTCATTTTCGATTACCAGTACAAATATATATATATATATATATATATATATATATATATATATATATATATTATTTTTAGGTCTTAACCTTGATGAGAAGTTACACATGAAGCAAGCTACAGCTGTACAGAAAGCTGTTATTCCTCAGATGTTAAATGGCAATGATGTTCTTGTTAAATCACAGACAGGCTCAGGTAATCTTGATATTAGTATGCACATGTACGTGTGTGCATGTGTGTGTGTGACACCAGCAGCTGTATAAAATTGTAAGATTATAACAATGTATTTGTTTTACTTGAATACCTTAAAATGTTCTGTAGCATTTCGAGGGAAATATAAAAGGTTCTAAATGCCGCTTCACTTATATTCATACTCCGCTATCAGTGTTCATTAAATGATGTATACTCTAACCATTCATTCTGCAACCCATCATGCTACACACTTAGTATAAAATAGGTCCATTCTTTTATTCGTTTGTTTGGGCAATATCCACTGTTATGCTACACAATAATCCATTGAATAACAAACACAAGAAACAAATAAGTAGCATTAATCTTTTTAGTGAGTCAGTTTGATTTGCCTCAAACTGTCTTGGGATGATGCCAGCTGGATTAAATTCATTGTGGTGTTTCTAGGCCTGTACACTCAAATCATTGCTGCTAATTGAGGTTCTGGCTGATCTTTCCTTCATGAACCACATAACTTCTGTTGGGTGCCTCCATGGTATGACTTTGCTTCATTACCTTTGGAGGTCACTTGGCCCATTTAGCCTACCATGTGCACAAAAGTGGCTGTAAAACATCAATCATCATCATGTAACTTCCGTTCAGTGACAATCTATACGTAATAAAGTTCCCAAACTAGTTATACCATTCTAAGGCATGGTACTTAGGTTAATATATATATATATATATATATAGCATAATAATTAATGTTATTAGTAGATCAAATAAATAGGTTTTCAAATTGGATTTGAAAGGTCCTATGGTTGAAACAGACTTTATGTTATTTGGGAGATAATTCCATGCATTAAAACTTATGATAAAAGGAGCATCTTCATGTGATTTGAATCTGGTCTTTCAGTTGTACTAGTTGACATATTAGCTGGGGTTAAGTCATGTACTGCTTTGTGTGTGATTAGTAAGTAGTATCCTGAATACAATACATGTATCAGGAAAAATGGCCTGCTTCCTGTGAAAGACATTATTTACCACATTAAAGATAGCTTTCTGATTTCCTTCACAGTCACAGACATTGATCTTATTGGTATAATAAGCAGACTTTCATCTGGTCAACAACTCACGAACATCCAAACGTACACAGATAAACATCTTGTGTGTACAGTGAATTTAGTTCTCATCCATAGGTGTTCACAGTACCCCCGGTGTCGCTTTGCTGATTGGATGTCCTTTGTGTACCACAAAACTTTATGCAAATCAAAAATGGTTTTGTTATAATTGGAGCATGTTCATCAATAAACTGTCAGGTTGTAGAATGATAGAGTTCACATCTATAATGCAAAGCTACCACACAGATATTCTTTTATCGATGTCAGTCTTATCACAGTAATATTTTCGATGCGATTTTAAGTAGATCTCCGCAAAGTTCTAATTATTTATGTGTTTCTTGGTGAGGGGGTGTTATAATTAGTTTAAATTTACAGGTGAACTGACCTGTCACCATCTTGGATTAGGCTGTGGGTAACCTAATCCACTTCTGCGCAATTTTCAGGTGGGTTGGCACGAAAATAATAATAAAAAGAATAAAAGTTGATTTTATTTTCCGGCAGTGGATTTCAGCTGTGAACAGCGGCTTTGTAAAACAAGTATTCAAAAACAATCGCCTTAGGAGTTATTTAAATACACCATACAGTTAAGAGATAGGTACAACTTTAGAAATGTTGAAGCATGAATTCTATTTGTATGAAATATTAACCTTTAACAAGTCAGATTTAGAAATAAATTTAAATTTCCAAGACAGCTGAGCAGTACACCTGAGGTTGAATTACTGACATGGCTGGGGATATTATATTCTCAAACTATGAACTGTGAAGCTATAATCTGCTGTGACAGTATTTAGTTCAATTTGAGACTTGTTACAGTAAATGCACTTTTAATTAAGACCAATGTATTTTCCATCATCTTTAAAAATACTTAATTAACAAGTTCTACCTCTTTGTTCAGGACTCATGTGTATCTAGAGCACTTCATATTTGATTGAAGATTTAAATTTTTTATCAAGTATTACTACATATATTTTTGTGTATAAAATATAGTTTGTTTTATTGTACTGCTTGTTAAACAGTTCCATCTGTTGTGTGGTTATATGAATTTTTTTAAATATATGTTTTGTTTTCAGAAAAGCAAAGGTGAAGCCGATTTTTTTCATTGAAGCGATTTATCTCAGTTAAATATATTGTATCCCCCTTATTTCTCTTAATAATGATGACCCATCATTCACTCAATTAAGTTCCACTTTAATGTGTTTTTTGTGTGTGTTGTCACAGGTAAAACTCTATCCTATGCAATACCAATAGTACAACATCTACAAGGACTTAAACCTAAAATAAGCCGAAGTGATGGCATTTTGGCTTTGGTGATAGTCCCTACCAGAGAGGTAAGGCCTACTACTTATCAGTTAATTACAGGTGTCTTTTGTGTATACTAGATCGTATGGTTTCTGTGCCATTTTAAACATATTTACCATTGTAAACATATTTACCACTGTAAACATATTTACCACTGTAAACGTATCAGTACAGTGATACTTCTGTTTGCATTCTTTCAGTTAGCTTTACCATATCATGTGGTTTCTTTACCATTGTAAACATATTCATCATATTTATCATTATAAACATCACTACAGTGATAGTTTTGTTTGCTTTCTTTCAGTTGGCTTTGCAAAGTTTTGACACATTTCAGAAGCTCGTCAGAGTAAGTTATATACCTGTATTTGTACTGGTTATTGTCCAGGGTGTTATTATGTATAATTTCTGTGAGTCTTTAATGTGCTAAAACTTGTAAAGGTTTTCATGTAGATGTTGTAATATTTTTCAGCCATTTACATGGATAGTCCCGGGCTGTTTAATGGGCGGAGAGAGAAAAAAGGCTGAAAAAGCCAGGTAAAGTATATTATTAATATGTAAGCACATCAGTTAGTACACCAAATAAAATGTTGTCATTTATTTGAAATAAACTTTAAATCCGTTATAAATTTGATTATCTCCTGCCAATATTACAGGTTACGGAAGGGGCTCAATATTATAGTGGCCACACCAGGTAGACTAATTGATCACATTAAGAATACGAAGAATGTTCACCTTCACAAAATATTGTGGTTGGTTATTGATGAGGCCGACAGGTATGTTAATTGTGTGTATGGCACTTAAAAAAGATGTAGTATGGTTTTGTCCTAAAATGAATTGAAATTGATGTTCTGTAATGTAATTTTGAGTTTTGAGTCATTAATTTATTAACTAAGCACAAACTGTTATTTTAAGTGGTCAGTTCAATTCCATTTTTATACAGATAAAACATTTTATACAATTATGACATTATATTTAGATTATTATAATTAAAATGGCTCACATTTTTTATTTCTGGTCCCTGACTTTTAGATCGGGGAGATTCGTCTTTTGTATTTATAATTGATATTTCTAGGAGTTGATTTTGTTTTATTATCTTTGAAGCTTTTAGGCTATATTATTTTTCAGATGCTCTTAAAATAGTTTAAAGATAATTTGTTACATTATATAGTGACGGGGCCTTTTATGGATAGGTAATTATTTCAGTTCAAGCACAGAGAAATATTTTATTGTGGATTCATTTTTTAAAAACCTCCACATTATATTTGTTTCTGCTGTATGCTGAACTATGATGTGGTGGAGTCAGATTCTACCTCAATCATATTTTAGATTTGTCTTTGATCCCATATAGATCTATATTTACTTTTATCCGAGTGATGACATACATATCTGACTGAGCAATGATTACCATATATACCCATGTATAAGTCGACCTGGCAGATAAGTCAAGGTCAATTTTTGACCCTGTAATTCTTTCCTCAGCCGTATGCTCACCGTATAAGTCGAGGTCAATTATTGGCTTAAAATCCTCCAAAATCCAAATCATTTTCATCATTCGCGAAAAAGCTGACCCAGTTGTTTCAAATTCATGGCGTCAGCAAGTACGTCGTAAATATATTAATATCAAATTCTTCACCAGCAGTGACACACACACACACACACAGTTTTCACTTAGATGTTATAACTAATAAACAAACTTGTCACACCAAATACACCTGGTTATTATTTAAAATTCCTTTTTATGCTAAACCCTTAGTTATATTAAGCTTGTTTACTATATTAATGAGTTTTTATTGTCTGATACAGATTACTTGATATGGGTTTTGAACGAGATGTACGTGAGATTATTGATGTGTTGAACGAACAAGGTCCAAAGGAAAGAAATACAGCTTTATTATCTGCAACTCTTACAGAAGGTCAACTGATGGATGATTAATTTATTTACTAAATGATTGTTCATCTGTGCTTTATTTCTTTGTTTTATTGTCACGATCCAGTTGGTTTAAAAGGATATCTTGAAAATACTCACAGTAAATTAGACCTCTTACTACTTTGAAGGGGACAAAATGGATAATTTCACTGTGTATGTTTAAAAGTTTAAATTAAAAAGAGTTGTTTCTTTCCATAACCTATTTGAACCAAAACACCAATTTTTCTTGTTAACACTGGGGTTCAAGCAGTTGGTTTTAGTAATGGTTAAAGTATTATTAATATTTAATATGTTTAGTAGTTATTGTAATCAATGCAGTTTGTTTTATTTTGGGCCGTTTGAAAGATGCATTCCGCAAATTTACTTGAAAGGCATCTTTGAGGCTTATGTAGTTTTTATAACAATTTTTCTTTTAGTGAACATGATTTAATATTTAAAACTTTGTTCAGTAGTTGATGGATAGGTATTTTAAATTGAAAGGCTTCTTTGTGGTTTCAACAAAAGAGAGGGTTAGATTTATTCAGGCCATGACCAATGTTTTATATTATATATACATTACAGGTGTAGAACGATTAGCTGGAATGAGTTTACATTCTCCTGTTAAGATAGATATGTCTTCAGAGTCGAGCTCTAAGAAGTCAGATGAGCTAATATCAATGAAAATAGCCATACCTGAGAGTCTAAGACATCACTGTGTTATTGTACCAAGCAAATTACGACTCGTCTCATTGGCAGCTTTCATATTGTGGAAGTGTAAGGTATGACATCAAAGTGATATCTACATTGATGAAGTTGTATTCAAATAGCAGTAATGCATTTAACCTAAATGTTCTTCAATATAAATATGACATAAATCACCGTATTATTACACGACTGGATAAAGCTTTATTATGTAGCCGAATCAAGCAAGATATATGTTAAGATAAACCACGTGTCAAGTTTAAGATAATTAGTTCCACCAGTTTTCAAATAAATTCTAATTGAAGATGTTTTTCAAATTGCAGATGGCACCCAAAAGGAGCAAGATAATTGTTTTCATGTCAACACAGGATGCAGTAGATTTCCATCACAAACTGTTCTTTAATACTTTGTTAGAGGATGATGACAAGGAAGGTAATCAACTCTTGTACAGCCTTCATGGATACATGCCACAGAAGGTAACACAGTATATTCTATATGTTATGTGTTTATGAAAGGTTTAAAATCACTGATTGGTTAGGTATTTTGAGCATAGCTCTCCATTTTCTGCTGTGATTGGTAATTTGTTTTGTACAAGATTATGTGGTGTTTGTTTTAATTAACAGTAATTTGTATTTAAGGAGAGGACTAAAGTGTTCAATAAGTTTGGTCTAGCAGAATCTGGGGTGTTGTTTTGTACAGTAAGTATACATATATAGATACACATAGATACACAAACACACCACACACATAACTAAATATATAAGTTGATATTTTGTAGTGTTCTACACTACTGATTTATTATAAATTGAACTGAATTGTGTGCTTATTATTTCAGGATGTGGCAGCTCGTGGCCTTGACCTTCCTCAAGTTAGATGGATAGTTCAGTATATGCCTCCAGGTAGCACCACCGATTATGTTCACAGAGTTGGTAGAACAGCTAGGATTGGTAGTCGTGGTAATGCATTGCTCTTCCTGAGCCCAGTTGAAGCCAGTTACGCAGAACTGTTAGCTGACTGTGGAATTAAGTAAATATCTGTTTAACAGAATTAAGTAAAAATTGTTCTGGTAATATTTGTTAATCTGGGAAGCATTTTCTAAATGACTTTAATTTATAACAGAATACATGTTTTGTTAATTGTCTTAATTTTTGTTATTACCATTATTATGTATTCTAGGGGATTTTTTAACAAAGTATTTTTTGACATAAAGATGTTTCCTTTTGTTTCTAGTTTAATTGAAGTTCACATGAATCATATTCTGCAAACATTGTTAGTTGGGATTGACAAGCTGCAGTTTCTATGGGAACAGGTACACAGCACTGCCTTTCACTTAAAATGTTTGGATAGCTGTTTCTCAAGTGACTTAATGCTATACAGTTCTGTTTTCAAGTTAGCATTTTAGAAAATAAGACATGATAATACTATATGTATAAATGGATGTTGTCAACCATGAACCTAATAAATATTAGTCAGAGGGTTAATACTGAAAATAAATAAATTATTTGTATTATAAAATACACAAAATAAATGAGAAACCATTTTAATAAATTATATAGTTCTGTCTTTGAAGTATAACCTTGCTTTTCATTATTTATTTAATTTCTTTCTGCCACAGAGTGATCCTCCTCAAACAATACAAGAAGCTGCTAGCTCACTCCAGGCAAGATTTATAGATTTTGTCAGGATTGACAAAGAAGCCAGAACATTAGCCAGGAAAGGTAACAGCTTTTATCCTTATTTCACTGTTTTTTTCAATGTTACTGAAAAGAGTACCATATATACTTGTGTATAAGAAGAGGTTTTAATCCTTGAAAATGCATTTCCCCTCTACTCATCATATACATGAGTCAGCCAAAAAAGCTGTCGGGTCTGGTGAGTGATATTAGGTACAATTTGTTTTATGTTTCAGGTAGATCTACTCGTGTTTCTAATAAACAGTTCAATTTAATTCACAATTATCACCAACAGTTTTGTATTTTAATTTGTTTCATTCGATGTTTATAAAACATAAAGTTGTGCGTGCCAACAATAATTAATAATTTTAGCTTGATTAGCTGTCTTCGTAGTTAGTTTTATGTATAAATATCGCTTATGTCTTTGGCTGTGAAATAAGTTCTACATAGACACATCTCTACCACTAGTTCGCCGTTCTTGATAATTTCAACATGCAACATTGGCTTATACACAAGTATATATGGTAACGTTAGGGATGGCATAAATAATGAACTGTCAATTATAAACATCTGTCTAGGAGTTAGCAAGTCATAAAGAACATTGTTGTATTGGAACATTAAAGGTATTGGTTGACCTACTATGGATTAATGTATTATAATAGAATTTGTGCTGAGTTTGAAGTAAATTTTCCAAAAATATCTGATTTTAAATGTTATCTGGAATGTGATATGTATTAAAATGAGGTCATCAAATAAATTCTCCTGAGAGAAGAATTTATACTGAATATATTTTATGCATCTTTATTTCGCAACTGAGATGTATGACAGCATTACATTGAAATGTTGGGAAACCTCATGACACATACAATCAGCAATATACACATCTCCAGTTGTGAATAGTTTCCTTGAGATGTGTCTAAGGAAACAGCATGTTTTTACATTTTGTCTGTTTTAAGGGGCAGTTCATTTGCCTTTTTTTTCCAGTTTTCAATATCATTCATTAAGAATACTAAACTGTATTATAAGACATTTTGGATTATTTTACCAGGCGGCTATCACAGCTATGAGAGATGAAATTGGATTTGTTGAAGTGTTGTTTATTGTTGTTACACATTGGATAACGGAGAGTTGCGTGAAGCCGGTCTTATTTCTTGATAATAGTTCTTGTTTATATTGTGCTGCCATGTTTAGAAACCATGACCTATATGAACTCGTATACAATGAGTTTGTAATACGGTAATGAATAAAAGAAAGGCTTAAATGTTGTGCCTTATTTGTTACCATTATATTAACAATGATGAATGTAGTAATCTTGGTCGCCGATGTTTTTGCAGCTTTTCAGTCATTTATCTGTGCCTATGCTGCCTATCCGGCCAGTGTGAAGCGAGTATTTCACGTAAAAAACTTACACCTGGGGCATGTGGCTACAAGTTTTGGCCTCCAAGAAGCACCAACCAAAATAGGAACTATCATTGGTAAACAGGGAAGACTATCTGGTGACGCGTATCATAAAAAGACGTGAGTTAGGAATTATTTATTTAGAATGATGTCGAATGTTACTTCTGTTACGTAAAAATTATTTTGTGGCCATTCTAGCCTTTTTTAAACTGACCCGTTTTATAATCTGTTTGCTCTTTCTCTCTTTTAATCCTAATCCAGCCATATATGTGGCTCAGAGAATGTGCTGCATGATGCCACAACAAATACTTAATCTGACTAGTAGTATGTTGTACCCTTTCAGGAGATCTTTCCAGAAGGGTCCTTTGCCGTACAGCATGCATAAAAGTAATGCTTCAGAATTTAGCAGTGGACTTGACTCCAGATTATCAGCTCAAGTGAAATTAACAAGAAAAGAGAAGAAGAAGTTAAATGTTACCAAGAAGTGATAAACTTGTTGTGTCCAGAAGATGTCAGAGGTGCCCTTTATTTTTTCAGTTGGTGTTTTATTTCTATAAAGAGACCAAATGTTAAATATTCATTATTCTGTGCTGTTATAATCCCTCATAACTTTGATACGGATAACTTTAATATATCCTATAGCCTCTATATGAGCTTCAGTTATTCAGAAAGTGTGATAAGAAATCAGAATTAATTTACGTTGCTCCTCAGTCGCATTAATTCATTATTGTTTTGTTGATGTGAGCTGTTTGAACCACCTAATTAATATCATAAGTGTGCAATCCATTTTCTGCTAATTAAAGGATGATTTATTGACTTGGTTAATGCAGATAAATCATGAATGCAAAAGAACTCAGTAGATTGTGCACCAATTACTCACAATTGTTGACCTGTCTGTTGTTGTATGTTTTATGTGTGACTTGTTATAGAATATGCATCTAAATGATATTCACTGATTATTATGTACATACTAAACATCAGCTGTTACATGTAAAGATTGCTGTAATAAAGTTGAATACATTAGAGTACTAATCAAAATTATATATGATGGTCACTTACTGATGAAAATAATGCAGAATCCATGGATTTCAAGTTCTTTTTAGTTACAAATATGAACAACCAGATGAAGATCTTTTGGGTAGATCCAGATGAGATCAGGAAACTCAATTGTCACCTTGAACAGGTTTTATGATTAGCAGATCTGAATTTTGTAGGCATGTTAGAAATAAGTCCTCATATTGATGTAATCTTAAAACATTTCTTATGGGACAGTACAAGATGTAACTTGTGGCAATGTCTATGTTTGCACTCTCTATGATACATGCTGATATTAACTGGTCTGACAAAGCAACTATTCAAATTATTAAAAAATTAATACGAACTGATTGACTACAGACATTAATGGATTTGAAGTGGAGCTTCTCTCTGAAATTAATCCTCACTGCCTTGCCCTATAACGATCTTATTATACACAAACGTGCACACACACACACACACACACACACATTTATTTATTTTAATTTATTTTGGGGCAATTATTTATTTAGTTTATTGAGTGACATTGTATCTATCCATTATATTATATAATTTATTTTAAATATAATTGCACAGAAATAGTATGACATATGTACTGTAGTGCCAATGAGGTAATGTTACTGTATCTAATCTCAATAATCATAATATAGCTTAAAAACTAGGTTTAGATCAAATGAAATAATTAAAATATAATAGCAAGAAAATGTCATGATTTTATCCATTGACACTAATTTCTTGTTATCTTCACATGCCTTTTAAGCGCGACGTATCAACCATTTCTCGTGCAGGAAAAGACCTACACAAATCTTATACTTTGAGGGTTCAAGCAGCAGCAGAATGTCTCCTAGAGCTAGCTATAAAATGGAACAAACTTAAAGTCATTACCGATCAAAAGAAATGATAGTGCTTCACAAGTCGGCCAACATGTTTGTTTTATTCTACTGTAGTAACTGGACTGACAGCAATTCAATCTTTTACAGTCATCTTGCATGGTTCAGGGGCGCCTCCATGGCCTAACTGGTAGCGCTGTTGGCCACAGAACTATAGCATCTGGATTCAAACCCTGGTTGTGCTATGTCAGAAGGGTGTTTCATTTTTCACTTCGCCTCATTACCTTTGGAGGTCGCTTGGCTCGTATAGCCTACGTTGTACACAAAAGTGGCTGTAAAACAGCAACACTTACATGGTTCACTGACCACCAACCCAACGGTTATCCACCAACAGGAACCCAATATACAATTAATACTGATCCTGTAGAGTTCCATCGTCTGTTGTTTCATCTGTGCTACACTTATCTCTTGATATAAAAAGGCATCACAGCACAGCAACAACAATTCATTATGTAGTATTTTATATCTTCGATCCGACGCAGTTGTTTATTTTATAACCTGCTCAATTTAGAATTCGCATGCAGATTGCTAGCAACCAAATTTAAGGCCTTCCCAAGTTAATTATTCCACACATAAATTTAATTTTAAGGTGTTAATATACCATTAAAAAGATAAGACAAATTCCATTTCAAATTTCGTGTTAAGTTTAAGTTTAGAAAACATTCTGTAATATGTGTTATGGGTATTTGTGACAGATGAAACAATGTGACCCAGATTTAGGATTGTTATAACATATCTATAGTGTTGGGCCAAAATGTTAGGGTATTAAGCTTAACGTTTATAATGTAGGGTAGAATAAAATGATATCCCTGGATGAAGGAGACGAATGAATGAATCCACATAAACATAAACCTTATGTTGATACTGATGCAAAGTAGGTTTTTATGATGCTTCGTTTCCAATATTATTAAATTATATCCGTCTTGCTTTCTGAGGAATAAAAAATCTTTTTTTTTGGAGAAATTATCCAAAACAATTTTTTTTGTATTTGATTGAAGGTACCGCACGTTTACGTAATCTTTTGACGCAGACTATTATACTTGGTTCACAAAATTAACTAATCAGTGATTTAAGGTGCTAAAAGTGAAACCAGATATTTTCCTCTCTATACACATGTATATGGTTTATATACGTGAATATGGTATACATAAAAGTATATATAGGCTACATACAAGTATAAAGTCAATATATACGTATATGGTCTATATACACATATATACTGTTTATGTACACGTATGGTCTATATACAAGTATATGCATGGTCTATGTAAACGTATATGGTCTATAATCAAATATATATATATATATATATATGGTTGGGCCACATACTATTATCACTATTTGTGTTTAGATAAACATCTTAAGCACTATAGCTCATATACCACGTGTGTGATATATATGTTCCATTGAAAATTACGTCATTTACCACGTGACATGGTTACCTTCAAGAAACAAAGCTTTTACTTACTTAATTAATTAATTACTTGCACATACAGTGGATTGAGTACTATTCTGTAAACAGCCACCTATCCTCAGCGTTCGAATCCGAGTGATACCTGTACATGTTTGTCGGATGTACTTTAATTGGGGATGAGATACACTTATAGGAATGTTCTGCAAATATTCCCTGAAAGTCAGGATAATGTCTGACTGGAACATTTCCTGAATATTTTCCAGGAAATAGTTTACATGGTGTGCTTGTTGAGTACTGACTGTGCCAAGTATCCCTTAATTAGCAGGCATCCTCCCCTCCCTCTTGGGGTGATTCTCAATAATTAAACGGTATCACAAGAATTATTACTATTGGAGAATACCAGGCCGCTGGTTCTTTAGCTGTAACTTTGATGTCAACAAAAGCCCCAGAGTGACCATATGCAACTATCGGCAGATTAAAACCGATTTTTTTCAGTGCACAGAACTGCAAAAGAAGCACCATAACATTTGTACCATCTGATTTGACATACATAGATTTGACCCCTTCTGTCCCAAATATAGGTCATCTGCCCTTATGCCGGAGTGCTACATCGTATATCTTCAGTGGTCTTGTACCAGGGTCGTTCATGACTGGTTTACAGCCCTGATGGATCACTTTCAGGTTTTGTCTAATATATTTTATGATGATGATTATGATGATGATGATAATAATAATAATAATAAATCCAGCATACATCTCAACTCCCAAGGAATAATACAACGCATGCTAGCTGCCATTATAGGTACAAAGCGTTACTCAAACACATATATAGCCATCACGTTCTGTCGGGTTCTCAGTGAACCAGTCGCCATATGACAGAATTGAAGTCCCGTAACCTCGAACCCGATAGCCTGCTGATACGAGTCATACGCACTCTATAACAAACTGCTCCACCACGGTATGATAATCAAAAATCTAAAATAATTATTTCTGGAAGTAGACGCAAACATCTAAAAGGGGATCAATACGGAAAGATGGACCCCCAATACCCCGAGGCCGGGTGGCCACAACCAGGGTGTATTACGTCATCAGGAGATCAACAACGTCCCCTCTTTTTAATTAATTCAGCAAATGCATCAGTACCATTTAACGTTGTCAGTCTTTTGAGTCGATAAATATAATCCCTGGAATATATATATATATTTGCAGGATCGTACCTATGACAAACAGATTCTTTAGTATAACGTACGTGCAAGTTAACGTGCTCATCAGCTATATATAACCGTCTCTCTCTCTCTCTCTCTATATATATATATATATATATATATATATAACGGTTTTAATAAACAAAAAAATTGGTACCTTTACTTTAAGCTTTATAATGTTATGTCTAATCATAAATATCACAGATATGCTTACTAAAGTATATAAAACTTCTGGGTAGGATATTGTTCAGGATATGAGCAGTAGAACAAACATGAGGTGCCACAGGTAGATAGCCCTAGTGGCTATGTGATATCTTGGCAAGCATATAATTTATGGTCAGATGTATTTTTAATTATATTATTATGTAAATGTTTGCTGAATATATATATATATTATTTTAACCTAGGTTTACAGTGGCGCCCTCATGCGAATTAATAACGCATTATGTTGGAAAATATACGACGTTTCTTCGTAAACAAACTTAGTAGATTTAGGCCTAGTTGTTTCGCTTCTACCTTGCGTAATTCTGTTATATGCGATGCTAATACGTGAATTAAAATTCTACCTGATAACACAATACGTACTGGTTAAGTCTAATATAGTTGGTGTTACAACCTACAAAAGTCACCTAGACTGATAAACCGTGAGCGATGATAGAGGTAGACACTAGTCTAGCGGAGAAATTAACTTGTTAAAAATGAAGCATAAGAAACAAAGACACGATGACAGTAGGAAATGTTTGAAGTATATTAAACGGAATGATCTTCCTCGATTGAAGTCCTATTTGAAGAAGTACACGTTAAATATAAATGAGGTCAAGTTATGTGGAGACAACACACTCCTACATGCTGCATGTGAACTTGGCTCTGATGGCATTGTTAGGTATGTTCAGTTTGTTAATTATCCGTTTTATTTATATGCAAATTTTTATATAGTACCATGGATCATTCTCCTCTGAATTCTAGACAACTCATACCCAAGACAACCCATACCCCTGACAAGACAACCTGTCCCCTGTCTGAGACAACTCGTACCCCATTCTGAGACAACTTGTTTCCCCATTCTGATCCCAGATTGTATTTAAGTGTTGCATCTATGTCCGTTCATGTGAACGAGGGTATGTAACATAACTATGACATTTTTGAAACCCAGTGTAGTTTTATTAATATTTAAAATGTGACTTGGCCTCAGTGTGCTGAATAACCTTGACAACAGGGGTGTATTTTTTCTTGTATGCCTTGAGAAGTATAGATGTGTTGCAGTTTCCTGTGATGGATTCAACTCCAAGAGTTTAAATAGCCATGCACTGATATCACTGGAGTTTTCCTTCTCCATTTGTAGCTTTATTGTAGCTTGAGGAGAGGTGACTTGTGATCCAGCAGAAGGACCAGTACGTAAAAAGTCTGTGCCAACCCTCCACATCATTATTTGTCCTGACACTCTGGTGCACAACTGTAGTCACTATGGTGCACAACCAGAGTGTACACAGAGACATCAGTGACATGCTGATACAGTGTGAGGACCGGACTCACACAGATCATGGTGACGCAATAATTCTGTATCTTCAGCCTCTGTATCAATCAGTTACACCTCCAAGCAAAAGGATCATCTCCACAGTGCACCTGTCTGTAGACACTAAGTGAGATGCATATGAAGAAAAAAAATGAACGCATCATTACTAAAGTGACATTTTAATATTACTGTCATGGTCTTGATCAAACTAAGTTAACCAACCCTATGGGATGAAAATAATAGACCCTTCCTTAACAAAAATGCAAGAATCTCTGTATATCCTTATTGTGTGATAATAAGTCTCCCTCTAGATTTTAATCAATAACTAAATTAACCCTTATTAATCCATATAAATACTATTTACCTTTGTAAAAAGTACGATGTTGCCATCCATCACAGTCAAACGCCTCTTTTCTGGTCCTGACATTACCCCCACAGTATATGCAGGAATCATGATTTGTCACTGGTCGTGGATGTTTGGATCTGGGAGGTGTAGTTATCATATTTTTAATAGAATTGTAAATATGAATATCAAGGAGAAACTGAATAAAAGTATCAACTGGTGAAGTTTATATAGCAAAAACCTGCACATAAGATCTAAGTGATTGCAATGGACCAGTTGCCAGATCTTGTAGGTAATATAAGTAATATATAGACAGATATCTGCCTCTGTTCTCTGCTTCTCACCAGATTGGCTCCACATGTATAGAAAACATAATTATGAGAACTGGAGTTTTATTAAGAATATTCCAGCTGGTCTGCAGCCCTGTTTATAATAATAATGTATATTTAATAAACCGCCCTTACTAGCCAGAGCCATTTAAAGGCGCTGTACAAATAATATGTAATATAATAATACCCCAAATAATATATCTGTAAAAACCTGTAAGTGATTAAAAGATAATAATAATTTATTTGTGAAAGTGACTTGAACAGGTGTGTTTTTAGAACAGATTAAAAAAATTAAAGAGACAACACATTTCTAATATCTGTCAGCAACCTATTCCACAAAGTGGGACTTGCAACACTAAACGCACAATCACCATATGACTTAAGCCAAGACACTGGCACCTGCAATAGTATCTGACTGGATGACCTGAGTTTTGGGATGACTTTCTAGTGGACACTAGTTCACACAGGTAATCTGGCGCTATATCATTAATAGATTTATAAGTTGTTAATAAAATCTTGAAATGGATATGCTGTCTAATGGAAAGTATATAGGCCACAGGGAGATCCTGAAGATGGCGGACAACCATGTTTGTTTACAATTATTAATCGTGTGTTAACATCAATGACATGCACTTAAAACGAAAGGGAAATACATTTTCTATTAGCTTAAATGGTATTCTATCAAAAAACAATAGTCAATGGCAAACAAGTTTTGATAATTGCAAGTAACTGACAGATTAGTACAAGGCATTTTCAGTGTTATTGATCCATCAGCCTGTCAAACCACATGCCACTCGGGAGGGCTGTCACAGGCAGTTTAGCAAGGTCTTGTTTAAAAATATATATTCAGATATAATTTGCATTTGTATTGGTATGTTTTCCCTGCTGGTCAACATTGAACAGCGAAGATGACAAACATGATCCCACACACATGTGGATGTCTGCCAATGCCATTTATCATGACTCGTCACAGTGAATGACCGTTTAGACCTTTTAAACAATTTCACGATAAAAATGCAGAGTTTACTGGTACACCGTAATGCATGTCAGGTTGATATTGGTTTAGGAAAAGTGGTGTTTTTTTCATGTATGTATCGGTGTCTGGATAGATCTGGGAGTTGGAGCGCCAGTGATTGACCTCCCCGGAAATCGAGCCAATACCCTGCAGCGAATGTTTGTCCAGATCTGGCAACTGAGCCATTAGATAACCCTTTCCAGGTGTAATGTATTCTTAAATTAAATGAGAAGTCACACAGCCTTCTTGTCATTGGTATAGGTGACACACACAAATAACTACTGCCCAATACCAGATCTAGTAGATCACTGACTAACTATTACACTTGGATTATTTCACGCACAATTTGCACTTTTATGTTTTATCCAAACTACAAAGAAATAGTGCTTTCTAATAGTTTACGCTTATATTCTGTCATTACTGGTAGTCACTTCATCCTTATTGACCATACCAAACACACAACTGGACAGTGTAGTTAAATTTATCTCCGTGTCGTAGATCAGGAAATGATTTATAATTAATGAAATGTTCTTGATATGGAATTTGTCCAACTTATACGGAGCTTAAGCATATATAATGATGCAGATATAATCTATTCATATAGTAACTTGGAGCAGAAGGGGGTACGAGTTGTCTTCTTACCTAGCACCATAATATAAATTAGTGTGATACACCAATGATAAGTTAAAAATTTTAATAAAAGTGGGTGGATCAGATAGCTTGAAGAGGTAGAGGCTATATCATAAAAATGTCAATACACTGAAATAAGTATAATATCTTTTTTTACACACATCTTGACTTTTTGTCTTTAAATCTTGTATACTTTGTCCTGGAAAATGGTAATTTTGTTCTGGAAATGTCCTGGAAAATAAAATTTCTTTGGCTGTGAGAACCATGTAGAGAGTAAATTAATGAAATTAAAACCAAAAACATCAGCAGGATCTTATATTGGAATTGATGGTCAATTCCAATATTGGAATTGATTATTTAAAAACAAAATTGGAATTGAGAAATTTTGAATTTGAAGTTTCCTACAAAAAGTTAAATCCAAAAATTAATTTACCATTTTTACAATGTTAACACTTACATGTGGTGTTACCAATATACTGGAACCATAATGATCCAGAACTTTGGTTCCATATATATATACTTGCTTGTAGTTCAGGAGTATTCCCAGGCTGTCGCTTGTTTGGCACAGCCTTATATATATATATATATCAGATATGCACACCGACTGTGGCATTTAACCAATTAAAATGGTCTGGATACCATGGGCTCCGCCCCCACTGTGACACCACCACATAGCATACCTGTAATCTATATAGAGATATTGCTATTTAGGAATTAATTAATTTATCATCTCACCAGAATGCCAGTCTGGAGCCAAAGATGCCCCCCTCTCCTCAAACTGTGACTACTATATTTGAGTTTGTGTCGTTTATGAACCATTTCTCATATTTGTTTACTCAACATTCACTTTATCAGTTGCTTATTATATACAGAACTATTCTTTCGTTTCAACTAATTATGGATGATGTATATTTTGTCCATTGTTATATCAAAATATTGTTGATTTTATCATTTTCCGCAGTTATCTACTTAGAAAAGGTGCCAACTGTACGCTCTTCAATGCTGAGGGAAATCTTCCCATACATCTAGCTGTAAAATATGCTTTGGATGGACATAAACATGGTCAGTGAATGGACAGTTCATGTGTGGAGATGTATCAGTGAACCTATAACTATAAGACTCATGTATGCAGAATTTTAAATTCCATTTGATAACACACTATATAATAGTGATAGCAATAGTAATTATATTTTAATAATTTCTAAGCATCAAGTGAAGTTTAATATGTAAAATCTAATATCTTCAGTCCAAATAATATATATATATATATATATATATATATATATATATATATATATATATATTACAAATACTTTTCAAATGAAAGAACAAATTCATTGTTTCACAGCATCAGGTAAGTGTAACACAAACTTGGAGTTCTGTTGATTACACCTGAGGAACAAAAGATTTTCAAAATTCTCATTGTCAGATGGCATCTGTCTGGGCGAAAGATCTTGCCACTTATGCTAAACAGTCTCTCAACTGGAGCAGATGATACTCCAATGGTTGGGCTTTTCCAGCCGTTTTGGATGTAGTTAAATTATCTGTATATAAGTCTCAAATGTTTACTAAGAACAGCAAGTTGTGGCGATGTTAGGACAAATCAGCTGGAATATGGATGTTATGAATAAATTAAACATGCTGGAAGGTTAGACGTTTTATAGGAAAGATTAGATCTGCTCATTGGATTTACTCACAAAATATTTCATATTATCCCTGATCTCATCTACTTATACTACATAATTGAAAAGAAATGACTAATTGCAATCCATTATGATCACAGAGAGAAGACCTTCATGGTTGTGTGTGTGTGTGTGTGTCATCGATCAGATCATTCCCAGAAAGAAATGTTGATGGCAAAATATTCAGAACAGAAGTTTGTAATGTACTTGAAAAATTGGATACTTTGTCATATTTAAATGCAAATACTTTTCATTATGGAAAATACAAATACTCAAAAAAGTATTTAAATAGTTTCAAATACAAATAGAAATGCACACACACATATATACATCTCTTTATGTCCTATATTACAGCTTACACAGACCTCGTGTTAATGTTAGTACACAAGTCTCCTAGTAGTCTTGATGTGCCAAATGCTGATGGATGCACATGCAGAGAATTACTGGAACCATTTAAAGCTGCTTTAAGCTCAGATTCTGAGGTAACCAATTAATAGTTTTTTCACATTCTCTCTCTCTCTCTGTGTGTGTTCAATACATTTTCTTCCTGTTTCACTACATCAACAGTACTTTAGGATTGCCTCGTATATTATCCTTGAACATTTTCCCTTTCTTTTCTTGTCTACTCTCAGTACAATAATATCTTGTCTACATATCTACTTTAGGATACTGATACGGATAGTTCTACGGATGATGATCAAATACCAAATAATGATCCCTGGCAGAGAAGATTGGCTGAAGAGTTAACGGATGAATATTATGAAGGTTATGGACGATATGAGGATGGTCAGTAAATCTCAGTCAAAACATGATGTTTTAAAAATTATTTGTCATTGTATATCCAGAATGGTTCTTGATCAATTTTATTCATGTATCAAAACATTATTGATCCACTGAGTGTTTCAGATGATGATTGGTGTTTTACAACCACTTTTGTCCACATGGTAGTCTAAATGGGCTGTCCGAATGTTTCAGACAAATCAATAAAATTATTGAATTTAGAAATTATGTTTATGGCCACTTAAACATCCAAATATCATCATTGTGAGGATAAAATATTGGAAGACAGACATTTGCTGGATATGTTAACTGTCATGCAATATTCATATAGTGGTTTTATTTATGTGTAATATGTACAGTCAGAATCCATTAATCCAGACATCATTTATCAGACAAATCCACCTTCTGACACATTATTGCCTGTGACGGATTTAGCTCCATTATAAATTACTCTTTAATCCGGAAAAATTGTGTTCCATGTTCTGACTCCGACACTTCATTTTGCCATCAGAATATGACTTTTCAATGTAAAATGACCTCGATAATCCAATAACACGAAAATGTTTCTGCTGGTTCAGTCATGCAAGACACACCAACATGTTGTCAGTAATGCTTCATTAACCTACCCACCCATGATAATTGCTAAATCGTAACCAATTATAATCGTCCTTGACCAAGTACACCGACGTAGGATGCTTCCATTGCCTCTGGCTATCTAATAGTAATAGCCAATCATAATCATTCATGGCTAATTACAAACACAAATGTGTGATCTTTAAAATGAGCAGATTATGAGTTAATTTTATGCATGGTTATTGAATATTAATTTAAATAAGAATGTCTATCTTTATGATTTAAAAATGTGTGACACAGATTACCGGTATGTCAGGGACTCGATCTTTTGACATTCTTGTTTATCCGGCATATTATCGTGTGACAAACCTTGTCGGATTAACAGATTCTGACTGTATTTCTCTATAAGATAACTCATCCTCATCTACCTATTTCTTTAATCATAGCTTACCACAGAGATGCTGAAGAGGCAGAAACATGGGATCAATGGGCTGATAGGATTGGCGATGAGCATAAAACGAGACAACACTCAGTATTCTATCCTTCTCACGCAAACTCTCATAAGAGGCAAGCCACCAAGGATAACCATCTGCCAAAACGACCAAAAATATCTGAGGAAAAACGAAGGGCATTTGAGGAGAAGTTGAAACAAGAAATGCTCAAACAGAAAGAGGAATTGTCTGAAATTAGGAATGTCATCCACAAGCAATTATTTGATACGTACGAGCTTATGTGTGGCTATTTGTTTGATGACAAACAAAAGGTTGAGGCAAGGGATCGCATCTTGGCAGAGGCATCCAAGCAGAAGTCGGCATCAATTCGTAGAAGGTTGCTCGTGTTAGAGAACAAAGCCGTTTTACTTCAGTTTGCCGATATCCCATGGCCAGTAAAATCCGGTTCTAGTTTCCACAAAGGACAGGATGGTGGTGAAGATCAATTAACGGAGTTTTTGTTCGGTGGGTTGGATGAAGGATCTGAAGTCTACGAACAACGTCTGAAGAAGGAGCAAAGAAAGTGGCATCCTGACCGATTTCTTCAGAAGTGTGGTGCTCGTCTGAAGGACAATGACGAGGCAAGCATCATTGACGCGGTGACAAAAATATCGCAGGTGCTAAATAAACTATCAAACAATAGGAAGTAATGTTTATTGTGGCTTAGGCTGAAGTCTACCTTGAATATACTGATGAAGTGGGTTTGCTGTTTAAAGTTATTCCAAGTTTAACCTTTGGTTTGAACTAGTTAAAAACCGCTTTTCAGTACTAGATATAGTTGACAGCAACAGTTACTAATGATGATCAGTATTGACAACTAGAGAGAAAGAAAGACATTAATTATCAGCTGTAAGCTGTATTTTTCTTCTATGTTCTGCGTGTTGTTGCAATGATATTCATTGCTTAATTATTTATTCACTGTATTTTATAGTGGATTATATACAGCTGATGAGAGTTATATTCTTAATAAACAATCTGTATATGGCTAAATAGTGAATAAACGTTATTTATTTATGTTATTTATGATAATTATCATGTGTTCGTCTAAATAACAACATCTTTTAAACACAGCAACAAGTGTAAGCCTGTGAGTTAATTATCCCATCCATTTTAGTTAAACAAATCTTTTATGCAACTTTGATAAAAATTCATTAATAAAAATATACAATTCAGTTACTTCAATAAATCAGATTCACAAATATATAAGTATCGGTACTAATTCTGTGTGGTTTAATACAGAACAGTCACAGTACAATCCACATGCATAATTTTTCTGCTTCTGTGTGTTCATCACATTGTTTCCACCAATTATGAAATATGTATGCATGCACAAATATACACCTCTCCCCCCACACACGCAGGATGGTACATATCATTCGGTGATCTGTTTATTTGCAGTTTGCCATGTTATTGACTTTGATATTACAATAATGAACTACATTTCTCCCTAATTAAAGTAAGTTGGTGTATGCTGCTTCGTACTAAAAACAGAAGGAAAACTGATGTCTGCTGTATGGGTGACTTCAATGCTATAAATGGTTTGGAGTATGATGCCACATTGCTGTTTAAAAATATATATTTATGTATAGTTTCTTGTAAATTTATATATATATTATTGTATTTTGATGCCATGGAATTTTGTTTTAATTTTAATTTTGTTATAATAAGATTGTGTACTGTATGCTGTTAGATAATTTAGTAGATGTTAATTAAGTTGTTGTGTTAGTTCGTTTAATGTACAAATACTAACATTTAAGTGTTACCTGTATTGCTTTCCCCATGCAGGAGCTACGGAGCACTGGCAATATCAAAATAGTGCAGCTCGCATTGTAACAAATACTAGAAAATATGATCATATCACCCCAATTCTTCAAAAACAACATTGGCTACCTGTTAGCGTATCCATTTCAAGATTCTGTTAAAAACTTATAAATCTATTAATGATATGGCGCCAGAATACCTGTGTGAACTGGTTTCCATTAGAAAGTCATCCCGAAAACTCAAGTCATCCAGTCAGATACTACTGCAGGTGCCAGTGTCTCGGCTCATATGGTGATTGTGCATATAGTGTTGCAGCCCCTACTTTATGGAATAGGTTGCCGGCAAATATTAGAACTGCGTCGTCTCTCGAAAATTTTAAATCTTCTAAAAACACACCTATTTATGGTCGCTTTCACAGATAAATAATTATGATCTTTTAAATTATTACAGGGTTTTTACAGACATACCATTTGGGGTATTATTATATTACATATTATTTGTACAGCGCCTTTGAATGGCTCCTGCTAGTAAGGGCACTTTATTAAATATACATTTTTATTATTATTATCTTTTGAATAATTTTAATTCCCATATTTTTTGCACATTCCTGTTGAGATACATTTTATGCCAAAGTGAATAAAAGGTAGCTTTTAATACAATTTATTCACAATGGACCCTAACTGATTTTAAATTTAGCGAATGATGTGGTTTTGTTGATATTTTGGCTCACGCAGACGAGTACACATATTCAGTGCATTACGGTCAATATCCCTTTTCTCAATCATCTTATCAAAGTAAATCAAAAACTAAAATGAAATGACAATTTCTCTTATAATCTACAAATATCTGTTGATAATGTACGCGTTACTGTAAACATGATTTTTACATGTTATACGCGTCGGTTCCAAACGAGACTCTTCAAAACTGGCCGTCCTCCATCACAAAGACATAATGCTTTATTAAGAATAATACAAACATATACACACCTAGCCTAGGTCCTAGGCTGTGTCGAGCTAAACGTCGTACTTTGTTTGACATATGGAATAGATGATTAAGAACACATTTGGCGTGCTATCAAAGCATCCGTCATTCGTGTCAAATTTGATGACGTAACAGATGCCATTGTGAATAGAAATAAATCTCGGGGGAGGTGGGGGGTGAAATGGTAATATCAGAAGCTAAAGAAACACCATCCCGCTCTAAAATCATATCCACGACAGTCTGTAGACGACGGTTAACTATCAATCACCCCCCCCCCACCACACCCCCAGGAACATCCCCTGTCTTTGTCCAGTCAGACTGTATCTATTTTAAATGACCAGCCACGCCACACGCTATAGGTGCCTTATAATATGATGACATAACGGGCTAGGTCAAGGTGAGCGTCTCGTCTCTTTGTTCGACCGATAATTATAGTGTTACGTAATATGGAGGATGGTCCGCGCTGACGGTACTGATATGCGTGTTTTGTTTACCTGAGCTCCGTCGGAATAATTAGTTAATTACCGGACGCTCGGGATGATTGTCTCTTTGTTCATCCACCTCGTTACCTGAGCACGAGATACAGCAGTCTGCATCGTACCTGTCGGTGATTGTATCGTTCCATCTCCCAAAACGTGCCACTGGCTGCGGAAGATGCTGGTAATACCTGAATTGAAATCACCCTGTCTATCAGTCAGCGAGGAACAGCTCGTCTTGGACTGGACTAGATAACTCACACACATACACATATATATATATATATATATATATATTTATATATATTTTTATATATCCAAAATGGAGGTAAGTTGACAGATTATATATTCTAATTTGTGTTTCATTGTTTATAATTTAATATCTATTTCCGATCGTTCGATGTAAACATTAAAAGGTGTTACTAGTTTTTGACATTAGTTTGTTGTTTATGTTTTGATTAAAGGTTATTATTTGTGTCTGTCGAGAGGTAATGGCATTGATAGCGATAATAGTAAGTTATTAATATTAATATTATTGATTAACTGCTCAGTTTTGTTGCTGGATCCAAACTGGTTACAGATAAAACACACTATAGAATTCTAGGTAGCAATTCTATTTATTCATTTGCGCATTCCTTCACACTCGGTGTATTTTGCTGCTACGTCTAGCAGGGTTTATTTCCACTATACAAAATATCTATCTGGTAACATGCGTCAATATATCTAGCTGCGAGAGACACTGCTTATTCGCTGTCTGCATTGAGTTTGTTTTGTTGTTCGGGGAGAATCCCCAGGCCGTCGCTTATTCGGCACAGCCTCTATGTTTGAGTGGTTGAGAAACTCCTCCCCCCACCACTCACAGGGGAGCAGTACGGAAAGATGGAGCCGAAATACCCCGAGGGTGGTTACTGCTAGAGCGTTTTACGTCCTCAGGGGGGTTTTAACGTCCGCCTTTATATTAAATAATTCACTGGAGACTGCAGCGCCATTTAACGTGGTCAGCCACCCACGATGTTGTGAGCCGAGAAATTAATCTCTGGAAAAGTTTTGACCTCTTGCTGGGTTCGAACCCGTGACCGTTGGCACCAAGTGCCGGGTGCTTAACCGCTAGGCCACCGGAGCTCACGACCCCATGAGTTGCTTGTAGTTCGGGGAGTATCCCCCGGCTGTCGCTTGTTTGGCACAGCCTGGATCCATCACTACTGGCTTATATAGCCATTCCCGGACCAGAGACCCAGCGTGATACTTCCGGCCAGGCATCAGTTATCTGGTCGTATCAATACTTAATTGATAACTCTAAAGATTATTTGTTTCTAATTAACTTAGTATCATCTTTTCATATCGGTGAAGCCCACTCTCTATTCATTATGGTTATTATTATAATTAATGGTAGCGTTAGTGGTCGTGGTATTAGTAGTAGTGGTAGTATTAGTGGTAGTAGTAGTTGTTGTTTGTAGTAGTTGACTAGACTACCCGACCCGAGTGACAAGTCAGTCTAGTTTAGAGAAAGGGTTGTCCCTATGATAAGATGTCTACTGAAATCAGGTTAGAGACATATTAAATAGCGGTGTGTGCTTTGTAGTAGTCGTACTAGTTGTTGTGTTAGTAGTAGTAGTGTTTTTTGTTGGTTTTGTTTGTTGTTCGGGGAGAATCCCCAGGCTGTCGCTTATTCGGCACATTTATGTTGGAGTAGTTGAGAATCTCCTCCCCCACCATTCACAGGGGAGCAGTACGGAAAGATGGAACCGAAATACCCTGAGGGTGGTCACTGTCAGAGTGTTTTACACCATCAGGGTTTTAACATCCCCCCTTATTTTAAATAATTCAGTGTGGTGGTATTAGTAGTAGTGTGTGTTCGCAAATAATAATAACAACATTCGCCAGGTGGCAGCACTTCATGTTAGCTAACAGGTATTCGTTCCCCTGAGTTATTTGAGTTCTTATAGATATCAGTAAGTTTCTTTTCAATTAGAATTTATTTTAAGCTTGTATATATATATATATATATATATATATATATATATTGTATACAAAGTGCTTAATATATTAAGTTACTATTTACAGAAAAAGACCTCCGTACGGTCCAGAATTTGTCTCTCTAAGCCACATCACTCAATCAATCGAGTACATTGTCTGAAGCCGAATCCAGACTGGTCAGTACCTAATCTGTACATGCTTAAAGCCGCCCTTAACCACGAACGTCTGGATCAAGTACTGAACATCCTGGCGCGACCGGACACGGACCTAGATGATGTCAGGATGGGTCATGGAACCGGAACTGGACTGCCGTTCTTGGAGGCGATTGGCTGTCGGGATCACATCTTCCTGGACCATCTGTTAGCCTCTGATGTGGCACAGGCTATCATACAACTTCACAACAGTCACGTGTCTTCCGGTCATATGCCGCTGACTATGACGTATTTGGACGGCCATTACAACGCCGTGACGGTGATGCTGAAACATGGCGTTCGATCACGTGGTAGTTCCGAGGACCGAATCCTCTGGTTCCTGTGTTACCGCCTCGGTGAACTCGACACGAACAGCGCCACCTTCCGGGAGGTGCTGACGGCGGCGGAAGTGGCCCTGAAGACCGGCACTGGGGCCAACGTGGCCGGTACAGCGGGCTCCTATCCGCTAGACGGTCTGATCCAGAATCCTGTGCACTTCGACCACTGGGGTCCACTAATCGCGGGAGATTTCACTCGCTATCTGGATTTCATGCGTAGACTGTGTACGGCGACCGATCCGGTAAACCTTGTGACGGCCTTCCGGAGATTGATCAACCAGCTGGATACAATCCTGACTCACAGTTACAACACGCCCTGTCTCATTTACTCCAGATCGCTACTGATGTTGCCGCTCACATTGTGGCGCCATAAGATGAGGATATTTCTGGACGCCGGTGTCTGTCTCGATGGGATCCAGGAAGGGACCAGCCTTAATCCCTTCCAGCTGTTGGTCAGCTGTCTCGTTAGAGCCCATCGTGTAATTAGTGATCTGCTCACAGATGGGAAAGAATTGACCTTCTATCAGGATTGTTTACAGTTGGTATTCACTGTGTACACGTGGCTAGTACCGTATTCAATCACCAGTAGGCATTACGTGGCTTCTCCGAGCCGCGACGTACCACCTGAGGTCATTGAGTACACAATAGCCACACTCATGGAGGTGATGTTCAGCGCGCCGGACCTTTACGTTCCATTCCTAGAATCTTATCTGGAACACCTCAATCCAAAGGAACGGGCCGACTGTTTAGGTGTGCTGGAAAAAAAGATTGGAGATGTGAAGCGGTATAATTCACGGAATGTCGCCCTGCTTGGGTTCGTCTGCCGCGAGCCGGGAGTGATCGCTCTTGACACCATCTTATTTAGACTGAGGTCACCGAGTGCACTGACCTATTTGGCTAGATGTCGTGTGTTAAGAACGTTTTCTGGAGAAAATATATCGAGTCAGGTACTGTTGTTGTCACTGCCTCGGCGACTGGCGAAATATCTTTCTGGATCTTCCTGGATCACAGACGGATACAAGGATATATTATTTTCGTTGCCAGTGTCACTAGCCTGCAATAAATAACTGACTGACTCACTGACTGACTCACTGACTGACTCACACACACACATCTGGTGCGCACAAATAATTAACAGATTATATTGGATACTCACTCACTCACTCACTCATTCACATATACACATCTGGCGCACACAAATAATTAACAGATTTTATTGGATATTATATATTTTTAATAAAATCAATTCCATATCGAGTCAGTATTGATTATTCAGTAGATGAGACCTATAATGTGGATTTTTATTTCTGTTATAAAATTCGATTGGCTAAAGTCAGCAACATGAAGTAAAATATCATGACATGCTGTTGATATGATACAACCTACATTTATTAGTCATATATATATATATATATATATATATATATATATATAAAACGAATATAGGAGAGGTAAATACATAAAACTAAATACTGTTTTTGTATCTCTCTCTCTCTCTCTCTCTCTCTCTATATATATATATATATATATATACACACACACACACACATACATTGGTGTCACCGTATGAAAAGTTGCTCTGTCAGATTCAGTACCCTGATGAATAGTCTAGAGTTTAAAATTCACGATTTGAGATTTTATGTGCCACTTCTACAATGCTAAAACGCACACACGCGCGTGGGAGCGCGCACCCCCTATATACGTATACACACAAACATTAAATAGTCTATATTATAATGATTTCATATATATATATATATATATATATATATATATATATATATATATATATCAATAAAAAAAATAACCAACCTATCGTTATACTGGCCAGTATGAGGAGGAAAATATGATCAGATTAAGCCACTAATATTATATTTTGATGTCACGTGTCTTCCCTCAATCCTGAAGGTGATTCTCCCCCTTTTACATCGTAAATAGTCGAATCGAAATACTCGTGTAATTTGTCGCTCAATGTTCGTCGAACCGTCGAGTACTTGGGATCGTTCGCCCGATTGACGTTTTCTTCGGGATCCATCCGATGATCGTATAGTTCGACACCCCTGGGCGAGTCCCAGTGGATCCCGTAATCCCATTTCTCGTTGGCGTTCCAGGTGCGCAGGTAGTGGACCCACTCGGTGTACCTGTACCTGTCCGTCCTCATTGTGTATCCCATCTGGAGACCGAGACGCCGATGTTGGGAGAATGCCGCCTCCCGCAACTCCAATCCCGGATCCCGGATCAGCGGTAACAGGCTGACGCCCTCGGTACAGACTTCGATTCCGGACGAGTTTCGGGGACACTTCGGCATCGGCGGCAGTCCGGCAGCCTCCACTAACGTTGGATAGACGTCCAGCAGCTCGGACAGCGATCTGGAGTCGATTCTGGATTCGGTCACTTTCGGTACGTGCAGCATGATCGGCGTGTGGACGCCCTGCTCGAAGTTGGTATGCTTCGTCCATTGGGCGTTCTCGCCGAGATGGAAGCCGTGATCGCCGATGAAGGCCACGACTGTAGAGTCAGCCAGTCCCAACTCGTCGATCTCGAACAGGACATCGCCAACCAGAGAGTCTATATAAGAGACGGCGGCGTAGTACGCCATTCTCAGGGTCTTGGTCACCTTCTTCGGGTAGGTCTCGTTCATCGAGCCTCGGTGCTTCAGCTTTTTCATGTCGACGAATCGCCGCAATTCGGGGAAGTCCTGCCAGGCGATGGTTGGCATATCTCGAGGGATGTACTGGTTGCTGGGCGGCTCGACTTCGGCTATCCGATAATGGTCGAGGAACTCTTCGGGAAAGACGAACGGCAGATGCGGCTTGTGGAAGCCGGCGGCCAGGAAGAAAGGCCGCTCGCAGCTCAGGGCGTCTGGCGCCAATCGGCGAAGGGTCATCAGCGTCTCGTTGGCCGTCTGTTCGTCCTCGAGCGGCATCTCCTCGCGTTCTCGCCGACTGACGGCCTTCCAGCTCACTCCGACCGTGAACACGTACGACCAGTGGGGCATGTTCGGTGGATGGTAGTAGGGCTCTGTCCACGAGACGGGATCGTCGAAGTTGGAAGATTTCTCCGGATGGAAGACCTTGCCCACTCCGGCCGTCCTGTAGCCGTGCTGTTTGAAGTACTGCGGTAGAGTGGTGAAGTTGCCTCCGCTCCAGCGCCAATAGGTCTTCAGGTCCCAGACTTTGGTCGTGTCCGGTCGTCGACTGGTCAGAAACGAGGTCCGACTCGGGCCGCACGAGCCGATCTGGGCGTAGGCTCGCTTCAGGACGAGACTTCGCTCGGCTAGTCGGTCCAAGTTCGGGGTGTACATCCGCTGGGGCGTCGACGGGGTCGGGTAATCCGGTCCTTGGAAACACTCGAGCTGCGGTCTCAGATCGTCGGATATGATCAGCAGCACGTTCTTCCTGGAACACCTCCCTTCGGCCGAGTCAAGACGTAGAGGTTTCCGATCGGCGAGGAAAGGTTGACCTTTCAGCAGTTGGCTGCTCTTCCAGTAGACGAAGTATGTGGCGAGGATGCAGGAAAATATCAACAGAAAGTTACGTATGCTAGTAGTGAGACGTCGACGAATCGCCATCTTGGTCGATGGACCAAGTGAATTGAAGTCCCCGAACAGAACCGTTTGTTACTCTACGTGTACGCTTGCGTGTGAGAGTGCATCGTTTCGTTTCATGGCATTGTCCGAATAATTATGGTTACAAATGGTCAGCTGGTATGTGCGCGCGTGTGTGTATGGGCTTGTGTATGTGTATGCGTGTATGTGTGGCATATTCGAAATAATGGATTTCCTTTACCGTATTTGGTTGTGGTAGCCAATTATTGATTTGCTGTTGTAGATGAACTTTGACGTGTGCCGCGTCTAGCTGTCGATATTATCGAAATGGGGCTCACCGTGTGCAGTCTCTGTATCTGTCTACCAATGGTTGTCAAAGGTGAGGTGTACAGTCTTCTCCCCACACTGCCAGCCCAAACTGTGAACCCACCCACCAGGCCACACACACACACACACACACACACACACACACACACACACACACACACACACACACACACACACACACGTACGCATACACGCACATACACGCACATACAAACACACACACATGAACATACACACGAACACACACACACAACAACGTTATCACACATTTATACATAATTACACCCAGGGGGCAGCTCATTCTAGAAGTATCTATGCCGTTTGCGTGACAAAACTTGATGGATGTCAGTTTGTAATTTAAAGAAGCCCCAATTCTTGGTCCCATTAGGATGGATATACACAGAGAGTCAAGTGCATAATTTGGCCTCCAACATGGCGATTAGTTGAAAACATTCCCGCCAGATGACGTCAATGGTGACGTACATTAGCTTAAAGTTATAAACAAACGTGATTGTAACGTTTCTGAATATCAATGAAAATGTGAAATGCTGGAAGCTAGATCTGGTTTGTTATTCATAGCTCGTAGATGGCATGCGATTAGCAAATTGGCATTACGTGTTGAACTATGAAAATTGAATAAGAATCTTAGATAGGAATTTGATGATTTCCAAGTGGAATACTTTTGGCGGAGCGGATGTAACTTTGAATTCGAATACGAGCGGTGCCTAGTTCGAATGGTGGTTAACCCCTGCTTAATTATTTGCTGATCGAACAATAAAGTAATGCTTTGATCGTGTCAGATAGATTGTTGTTGGTACGACGCGTACATTGTTTGAATGCTAGTAACCGTATACTTACCAGTGTGTTGAAGATGATGTGGGATTGTACAGGTTCAAAACATCGCTTAGCATGCCGCTGTAAGAACTCGTCTAGCGCTTTGAATTTAATGAGCATAATGTCTAGAACTAGAAACATACGAAGTAATGTATTATATGTATACAAGTTAGAATTTATATTCAAGAACTCATTTATATATATATATATATATATATATATATATATATATATAAGAGAGAGAGAGAGATAGAGAGAGAGAGATAGATATAAAGAGCAAGTGATAGAGAGTACCAGCGCATCTTTTGTGTGTGTGTGTGTGTGTGTGTGCACGCGCACTCGGATGTATGATATTAAATCCAGGTAATATATTTTATTTCGCGAAGTAACTGAGACAAAATATGACCCTGATTCTGTTATTTTAAAGCAATAAGCTATCAATTCCTCTGCCATAATACTAATGTTATATAGATTTGTGCATCCCATATACGTTTACAGCATGTTATTTTACTTATTATGTTATACACCCATCACCTACTTCCATACGTTTACAACGCTATCTTATACTATATAGTTATTATATTTTTACGAAATTAAATATCGTTGTTTTACTGTAATTTTTTGGGCGCCTGCATGGCCTAGGTGGTAGCGCGGTTGGTCACATATCTATAGCACCTGGGTTCAAACTCCGGCCGCGCTATGTCAGAAAGATGCTTCATCTTTCACTTCGCCTCATTACCTTTGGAGGTCGCTCGGCCTACCTCGTGCACAAAAGTCGGCCGCAAACCAGCAACATTTTTATTCTCACTTTTGTATACATTGTAGGTTAAATGGGTCAACCAATATGGGACGCCAATGGAACAAAATTGAAGATGAAATATCCTCCAGTCAAAGTTAGGTGGCGTATTTTGTATACAGGTGCTCGTGATCTGTAATTAATCGAATTGACAGGTCGATTACTTAGTTAATGCTATAAATCGACCACTATGCAATATTCTATGCCATATATAATAGTATATTTATCAGTTTGGGAGATAAGTTAGATGATGATTGAAGTTTTACGGCCCAGGAGATAAGTTAGAATCATCGTATACGATGCTGTATGTTATGCTGTTAATATAACGATTTCCTTTAATCACTAGTCGTGACCTATTATTTATATCGAATAGTATGGATTGTGTTAACAGTCGGAATACTGAATTTGTAAAATCGAACCTACGACGAATAGATGACGCAATTAACAACACGAAAAACAGAAATATGCTGGCACTGACACGTTGAAATCTCGATGTATGCTAAATCTGGTATAAACAATATATGGTGTGTGTTTATTAATTCAGTTACTACTTACCGGGCTTGAGGCGATTATAGTACCCAGGTAATCGATTAGTTTAATTTGAGAATACTATGATTACGATTATGATTACATCCAATCTGAATGTAAGGGATTACGATTGCGATTACATTGTAAACTAATCGTGATTACAGTCATGAATACAATGTATATAACATAAACATGAATGTATTCGCTCAGTTACCTGTATAATACCGATATAACGACTAAATAAAAACACTGGATATTTATAGAAATAGATTGTATTAATATGATGATGTGATATGTATAAACATGAAATTGAGATTGTTTATAAAATACGATATTAATTTGAACGACATTGAGAGTCACGAAGTTTACTACATAGAGAATCATAACTATCAACTCAACATTACCTGAACATTATCCCCAGCTTAATTCCTCATGTCATCTGATCAGCTAAGTCAATTAGCGGATATATATTTGGCAGTTAATTCGTTCCCAATTGCCTATATCAGTAGTATTCCCCCCCCCCATAGGTAGCTGCCCTCTCAGTCAGTGATAATCTATTATTAACTTAATTTTTAAAGGTCCAGTCACCGAAAAAGACGCATCGGTTGTCTAACTGGTAGTTCAAATCTCGGCGTGGGCATATCTGAAGGATGTTTCATCTTTGACTTCGCTTCATTAGCCTTTCAAGTCGCTCGCCTCATTTAGCCTACCGTGTGCACAAAATTGGCCGTAAAATATCAATGATCATCACCATCCAGTCACCCATAATAATAACTGTAGAGTCTGTAGCTGTCATTTGTACATTGTTTGTAGATTATTGAATTATTTATCTTAGTAAGGCTGTAGGGTTGACCGGATATAACATGTTTAGGTTTAGGAGTAAGTATGGTACATATATGTGTATGTGTTTTAGCTCTCAAATAAATAGTCAACTCCTAGAATCAACACTTAAATCCTGTTTCTGTTCGTTACGTTGATTCCGCTATGGCGTTTGATGAAGTTGATAATTGGCGTTTGTTTAACAGGCGGGTGAAGCAAGATATTGATTTTGTGATTAATCGATTATATATATATATATATATATATATATATATATATATATGTGTGTGTGTGTGTGTGTGTGTGTGTGTGTGTATACAGGATATTCCAATCATAACCCACACACATAGTTTGAGCCAAAATAAAACTAGAAGTCGAGTTCAAACCCTGACATGGAACTGGCAGTGGAATCCTCTAACAAATAGTTACATGAGGATAGAACATTTAGGTTGTGAGAACGAATGTAGTGTTAGTGTTACCTGTGTCGGATGTTTCATTTTAAAATAACAAATCCTTAGCTGGAGCATGTCGTTTTCGTACCGATTAAGTCCTTAGTTGTGCCATGTGTGTCCAGCACCAAGGGTAATCTGAAAGGTTAGACTGTTATGTCAGTTAGTTAAGAAGGTGATGACAGACAGACAGACAGACAGACAGACAGACAGACAGACAGACAGACAGACAGACAGACAGACAGACAGACAGACAGACAGACAGACAGACAGACAGACAGACAGACAGACAGACAGACAGACAGACAGACAGACAGACAGACAGACAGACAGACAGACAGACAGACAGACAGACAGACAGATTGATAAACGGACACAAAAAAGAGTCAGACAACTGGCTATGTAGACAAGCAGACAGACACATAGGGAAATATATTTCACACATACATATTGACTGACATATAGACAGACAAACAGGCAGGCAGGCAAGCAAGCAAGCAAACACACAGACAGACATACAAACCGGCAGCCATACATGCGGACAAGCAGGCAGGCAATCAGACTGACACGCTGCCAAAAGGACAGAACAATTTCATAAAGCTGACAAAAAGACAGACAAACAACCGTCCAAGTAGAATGATAAACAGACAGACAGACAGACAGACAGACAGACAAAAATGGAGACACACTGGCACACATACATACCTACAGAGAGAGAGAGAGAGAGAGACCGATAGACAGACGGACGGATAACTACAGAAATAATCCTATTATTTATGTCAGTTTCCTGTGTAATTAGAGGTAGATATTCATAGTCTGACAGTTTCAAGTTGTTTTCTAGATTAGAAAACAAAATAACATAAAGATCAGCAAATAGTGAATGTGCTTATGCATTGTCTCGTGGGTCAATATGTTCATAGTCCCCCCGAGACTGGGCTATTACAGGCAAAACAAACAGGAAACATTCCTAGATCAAGGAAACTAAATGTATCGCATCAATATTTGATATCTCTACCCTACTCCCGCATTCTCTCTCTCTCCGTAAAAATAAATAAATAAATGAAATATATTTTGGAGCATGTGTTAATATATTACAAGTGATAGAAAACAGGATCTAGAATATATAAAGCGCATGCACGCACGTAGTGCGTAAGTAAACACACACACACACACACACACACACACACGGGCATTATGGCACACATTAATATGCTATAACACGTTTACTCTGGCAATATTCCCGTTTATCATCTGGCCATAAATAGAGTGTATTATGGACATCAAGTAAGAGCGGTTTTTCTACACAACAAATAAATATCTATGTAAGATTGGCCTTCGTTAGCACATCACTGAGAAATGTTATACTCTAGAAAACTAGTTTTATGGCGTATAGTAACGTGCGCCTTTTGTCCCGTTGTTAAGGTATTTAGTATTGCCTATCCCATTACTAACTACTATAGGTACTATCATCTTATGTAGGTGGTGGTCGTATTTATTAGTTAGGATAACATTTATTGATACAGAGCCGACAAGACCTACTATTTACTGTAGTGACATTAATCATTCTATCCAGTTGTTGAGCTGATGATTTGCCTTTTTTTGAGGATATTTATCATATCCCATAAATCTTGTTCTAGCTCGCCACATGTAATATTGAGTGATAATCCATTTATTTACCATCTATGTAGATTTTGAAAACATAATCTACCCACTTTTTACATATTTTGGACTGTGGTCACGTGGCTGTCGCCAACGAATTGCTCAAAACAAGTTTCTGTCTAATATCTATGCAAATGGGATAACGGCGCAATCTCCTGTATTTGATGCCCGATTACGTTAAATTGATTTTTCCAAATAGCATTGAACACTCCAATGGTACTGTCAATCATCTGTCAATCTCCTGGATGGCTGTGAAGTTTGAACCCCGTTTTAGTATTGCTTATCCTATTACTAGCTCAGAAATGAATTATTAGCCTATGTCAAGTTAACTTGCACGTAGCCATCTGTACGCACGCACGCACGCACGCACTCCTCTGCCAGAATACTAATGTACGGACACGGACATACACCCACACATGCAAAAACATGCACGTGCACCCACACCCGCACATCGATTCATCATACAATCGTTAGTTAACGCACATACAATAATCACAAAAACATAATGAAGCCTAAAACACCGGAATCTTCTAACATGTCATAAACCTGATATGTATTTTTAGAGTAAAAACCTTCTCTCTGTTAACAGACATTCAATCAATTTGGACAGTTAGCCACCAGCCAGAGACCAGACTAGGCCTACAAGCTATATATATATATATATATATATATATATCAGTGTCGTAAAACACGGTCATGGTCTTAGAGGTTCATCATCTAGCTAGATTAAGCAGTTAACACATGATGAGGGCGCTAGTCTTTATTTTGATGATTACGACAGGTAGCAAGATATCAGGTAAGTAAGTACCATAATACGGGAAGTTTTGGTGAGTTGTATGGTGGATGTAGAGTACTGTGGCGTGATAGGTTGTGGCTGTGGGTATTGTGATGTGATATATAGTATATGTGGGGTACTCTGGTGTGATGTGATGTGCGGTACTGTGGTGTGATATGTAGCTAGGTACTGTAGTGTGACGTGTTGTAGATGTCGGCCACTGTGGCATGATATGTTGTAGCTGATGTGTACTGTGGTTTAAGGTATTGTAGTTGCGGGTTACTGCATTTTGATATGTAGTAGTGGGGTACTGTGGGTGATACTTTGTAGCTTTGGGGTATTGTGATGTGATATGTTTTGGCTCTGGGTTACTGTGGTGTGATATGTAGCTGTGGGGGTAATGTGGCATGATATGTTGTAGCTGTGGGGTACAGTATTGAGATATGTAGCTATGGGGTATTGCAATGTGATATGTTTTGGCTGTGGGTTACTGTAGTGTGTTATATTTAACTGTATGATCCTGTGGTGTGACATGTTGTAGCTGTGGGGTACTGCGGTGTAATATGCTGTGGCTGAGTTGTGGGAGGTTCTGGGGAAATGGTGCTGTGTTTGTGGAGTGTACGAAAGTTGGGTGATCCATTGTCAAATAATATACTATCAGATTCATTTTATTGTGTTAATCTCTGGCTTATGTGGTAAGTTATGACTATGTGGTATTATTATTGATGTTCTGTCACTTGACAATAAAATGTTATAATTCAGGATTTTGTTGTTGTGGATGTTGTGACTTGAGGGATTTGGGTTGTGGAAGATAGTTATTTAACTACTAACTTAATACATGAACGGTAGTCCACCTGAGGAACAAAGAAAATTCTCATCTTTCTGGAGAGAGTGATATCAGCAAATTAGATGATCAATTAACTTACTATTACAAGTGACGGTGTCATGATTTCAGTCATATACTGACTGTATATTGATTTAGCAGTCAACATTTTTAGGATCAGGTTATCGGTTAAGATTAGAAGCCGATCCGTATCTCGAAACGCTAAAATCTGTCGAAAAATCTCACCTGCTCAATGCTATTTTCCCCTGTAAATGATATCTACCTTTACGTACATGATATTACAGGTTTTACCGTACAACACCTGCTACTGCTAGTAATGATACACTTGATTAAATCTATGTTATGATTGTTGACAATGGTGTGGGATGTAGTAGCAAATAGTATTGCCTGGTGATTGTATGTTACGTTTTAACGTAGTTCGTTAGATCACTAATATCCCAACTTATATACCATATACAGTAAAGCTCTCCTATTAAGGTCAATGAAGGGACTACAGTCGAGTGTCCGTATTAGGGAGGTGTTCTGATTATGGAATTTTTTTATTTTTATGAAATTCCGAAAACAGTTGTACAATAAATATATTGTTCTTCATATTTCAATATCGTAGACTTATTTTATTCTTCATATATATATATATATATATATATATATATATATACGCATAAATAGATGCGATTTTCAAAATATTAGTGAAGATCTCCTGCAATATGTAGTTTGATCTGGATCATCTCGACAGAATGACTACTTCTTCTCCAAACTTGTAGTAGAACACCGATTTTTTCCTCATACCACAAAACACGTTATAATTTGACGGTATTCTCTTACGACGACCAATCAGAATAGCCGTAATAAGATCAGATAAGGTGTACTTTATTAATCCGGAATTCAGGAATTTGGTTGATTTGCTGCAAGACGAGATATGAAGACACCAATTAGACACTACTGAACAGGAGTGCCGAGTTAGGAACAAAACTCTTTATAAAGCGCTGAGTCTGACTTGAAATAAAGCAAGCCTCTTCTACAAGAACCAATAATTTTTTATAATGATGAATAACATGGTCTGGGCTTTTGATGATAAATACCTTGTATGTCCTTATTATTTCCCGATTGGACTATGGCAATGCATTTCTTTATAATATCCTCCATTCATTCTCTGACAAACCGCCTACGGAAAGTGCAGAACTCTGCTATACGTCTGGTGATGATGATGATGATGATGATTGATGTTTTACGGCCACTTTTGTGCACAAGGTAGGCTAAATGGACCGGCTGTACGTCTGGTGACATGCATTCGCAAAAGGGAACATATAACACTGCAATGGCTTCCTGTACGATTCAGAATACTATGCAAGATCGTGTTTCACACATTCAAAGTACTGACAAACTGGGACAGCACCTTCTATCTAAGCGATCTGATCCAAACATATATATATATATATATATATATATATACACGAGTGAGAATGCTCCGATCTGAGTCCTGTTCTCTTTTGACGGCACCAAAAAGCCACACAGCAATATACGGAGATAAATCCTTCCGAGCATCAGCTCCCAGCCTGTGAAATAAGTTGCTAAATAATATTAAACTTGCCGCAAGTAAAGACATATTTTATAAGGTACTTAAAACTCACTTAAATTAGCCTATTTATAATACATAAACCAATGTATTCGTGTATAAATCAGTATGTGCTATATTAACTTAAAACTTAAATTAAGGCGCTATATAAAATATTAGTATTTTTATTATTATTTATTATGATGTTTGTTTACCTTAGATAATGATATTTTGATATAGAAGTCATTAATACCTGATACAGGGAGGCCAATTACTTTAGAACCTTCATTACAAATCCATCATATTCTGTTCAGGTATTGTTTACTCAGGGCATCGCACCAGTTAATACAATTATAACTCAATACATTTTCAATAAACGATGCGTAGAAGCGAAACAATACAGTATTATTATTAACAGTAAATGATTTTAGCAATCTGAAGAAGAACAATTTCTGTTTACGTTTGGACACTACAAGGTCTGACTGGTAAGACCTAGATTGTTGATCATCAATTACAAGATCAAGGTATTTAAACTTATTACATATCCCCACATCTACACATCACACCTGGTAAAATATCAGTTCCTTTGTTTTCTTTTCATTGAAGAGCAGACTCTGAGAGTTACACCGCGAAACGATGTAAAACGCATGTTTTATTTTGTCAGATCAGAATAACATTGTTTTCAGTTAGATAAAATACTAACAGTGTCGTCTGCATATTTTATTATGTTAATATTTTAATATGAAGATTTAAGTAGATTTGTAAAATAAATAGATAATACACATTGTGGAGAAACATTATTGAGTGTATTTATGTCACCGAGTGTAATAAGTTGTTTCTAAGAAAGTCAATAATGAATCACAGTACAATGATGATGATGATGATGATGATGATGATGATGCTAATAATAATACTCCAATATCAATGAATAACTTAATAAGAATATTAAATTTGATAGAATTGCAAAATCAATGAATAATGATAATAATAATAATAATAATACGTGACATTTATATAGCGCCCTATCCAGCTAGATAGCTGCTCTAAGACGCTTTACAGTATTATTATTCCTGACTTAGAGCTGTTTCAATCCAGCACACTCCTCAGCTCCCAGGGGAGCATACAACGCATGCTGCCATTATAGGCGCAAAGGGTTACTCAAACGTTTAGCCATTCCATCCTGTCAGATTCTCATTTCTGGCCGAATGAACCAGTCGCATCGCAGCTCCGGAGGTTCGAACTCGCGAACCTTCGGTTACTAATCCTACGCTCTAACTAACTACCCAATCACAACATAATAATTATTCTTTTCTAAATTATTCTTTTCTAAGTGTCTATATATGTACTAATAGCATTTTATGTACATTTTCGTTTGTGGAAAAGAGATTGATGATCATCTAACTTCAATTTAGATTGCGAAGAAAGTTGTTTCAAAATAATGCATTCAAGGCATTTGAAAGGCACAGCAATTATTATAACAGGTCTAAACCCATTGAGTGGAGATATTATTTGGCGCTCAGGATTTCCTCCGTGGCCTAGCGGTAGCGTGTTGGACCCCAGATCACTACTACTCGTGTTCGAATCCCGGCGAGGGCATATCTGAAGGTTGTTTTATCTTTGACTTCGCTTCATTACCTTTGGAGGTCGCTCAGCCCATTTAGCCTGCCATGTGCACAAAAGTGGCCGTAAAACATCAATCATCATCATGATTTGTTATTGTATGGAAGTAAACCCCTCCCACGCTACTAGATGCGTATTTATCATTGATGGCTGCCGTACAGACATAATGCGCATGCGTCAATTTATGAAGTCGTGTAGGGGGGGGGGGAAGTAGACCGTCTTTCTAATGCTGAGAATGCGCCAGTTTCCAATATGTTTTTTTGTTCTATTGTAATATTCCCCACATTTACACCGGATTTTTGTCTTTATTGAGAACATTAAAAAGCCAGACGGCATTATAGATCAATAAGAAAGGGACAAAAAGATGCCCAAAGTTGTTTGGGCATTATTGCCCAGATATTGACAAACTTTCTTAGATAAACATTTGGCTGTAGGCATCGTATTACCTTCCTCACTGAATGGATGTTGGCTATTAGTGTCGTTAAATATGAAGGAGTTTTATGTATAGTAAACGCTGATGTTCGACTCTTAGTTGCAACATTGAAGAAAACCGGGCGATATCAAACCGAACGTCGTGATTGGTCATACACGTAAACAGCAACTGTTTTGTGATTGGCTTATTTGAACAATGAACTGAAAGCTCGGATAACATGCTCTGTAGGAGATAAAACGTTTAAATATTATTCTTTGGGGATAGGAAAATGTGTATCTCTTTAAACTGAAAGTATAGATTACCGACACATTCAGTGTTCCCATTATTTCACGATAACCACTATCTTATACGAACGAAAAAAGGAGATTATGCAAGAATGACCAGTTGTTGACTACTTTTTTACATACACCATGTTGGCGTATTAGAGTATAGTCTCTTTGTCCTTTTGACTGACTCTTGCTAGTAAGGGCACTTTATTAAATCTACAGTGTTATTATTATTATTATTATTATTATTATTATTAATTGTTGTTGTTGTTGTTGTTGTTGTTGTGTTTTGGAACCATTTTACGGATAATGTAGACTAAAAGGGCGAGTGCAAAAGTAAGAGATGATACATCCTTCAGACATAGTTAGGCCGAAATTTGAAACCTGATCTGAGAGGTAAAGAGATCAAATAATCTTCTTATCCATAAACATAATATATATAACATTTACTACATCCCTCTCCAAAAAAGATGTTCAGCACAATTATTGCAGAGATCACAATCACAACAACACCAACGGTAAGCTCAACAATTGCAACAGCAATAGTGACACCAACGCAAATAACAACAACAGTAGCAGCAGCAACATAATAATGTGTAGTAAAGTGGCCAAATTACGAATAATTTGTGAGCTACTATGCACTTGGGAACGGCTTCAGCAAATAATATACGTGTGGTGTATATATATATATATATATATATATATATATATATATATGTGTGTGTGTGTGTGTGCGCGCGCGCGTGTGTATGTGTGTGATAAGTAGCTATATTTGCAATACTTCAAACTAGTAAGCTATCCTCTTATTTTGCGCAAATAGAGGTAAAATCGTTGAACGTTAACCAGGCTATTATCAAAGCTGTTAGTTCACATTTTGTGTTTGTTGTTTTCCAGGTTGTACGCCTCAGTATGAGTTCATTACGGCCTTTCAAGAAAACTACTACATAGATGGGGAATTAACGGAAGGACGTCTATACTTTATCAACCCGTTGAAGGGTGATGTCACTGTCAGAGTATATACCCCATTGATGGACTCAGGCGTCAACCAAACCATTACCGTAAAGCCCGCCTCTAGTGTCTATGTGGTCATACCACATTCTGTACACTGCAATGGTTCTGGAATTCTTAATAAAGGTTAGTACATATGAAGTTAAGTTTTTGCCTTCCAGATTGACGACACTAAATCCCATATTCGTCTCGAGCACACAAATTAAATTAAAACATGAGTAAATTACGTCATTACGTGAAATAACTAAATTAACAACAAACGATCACTCACTCACTCACTCACTCACTCACTCACTCACTCACTCACTCACTCACTCACTCACTCACTCACTCACATATACACCCACCCACCCATACACCCACCCAATCACCCACCCACCCACTGGCGTTTGAATCTTTTATCAGAAGAATGTTTAGACAATATGTGTCATGGGAATTGCACGAAACAAATCTTTAATGCAAAATTGCCTTCATCAATCCAAAACAGGTATTTCCATAATCTCTGATGGAGAGATTGTTGTGCAAGCAAACAGCGCGTCAACGATTGGCTCTGATTCTTGGGAGGTTCCGCCAGCAAACAAACTCGGTAGGGTACACGTAATTATGACGTACGTTTATCCTTACGACCGAACAGACCAGGGACCGTATCAGATGATGATAGTGGCTGCTGAAGAGGCTACCATCGTTACAGTTGAGTTAAAGGGATCATCTCAATACTGGGTTACTGTTAAAGAGGACACATACCACCGTGGTGAGAAAATTGAGCTCGAACTGAACAAATATGAAGTAGTTCAGGTGAGTGATTTGTATAGCTGGCAGACATAGGATGAGTTATTTACCATACTAGTCAATAGGTTGTTAAGAGACAGCTGTGTACTCTCGTTGCTATGTACCGGTTAATAACATTAAAGATTACTTTATCTTTATTAAAATGATGAGTATCCATTACTAAGTTTTATGACGTGTGCTACTAACAAGATATTTTAAATAGAAATTTCGCAGAGGAACGAATCCGGATTTAAATGGTTCAACGAGTGATAAGGACAATTCGTTTACAGATTAACAATATAAACTAAGACATGCATTTCTCTACGAAGCTGCCATATTCTTGTAATTGAGGTGTATGGGATGTTTCATTATATCATTTAATTTCCCACAGATTAGTCTGTCTCCTCCATGGCTCGGGGTGACCGGCAACGAGCCAAAACAAGCCAATTATCCCGAAACATTCGGTGATGTTCAAGTAAGCAATGTTATAGGCCTTTAAGCGAGATGCGAATGTTTATTTTTACCTCACTGAATTTCAGATACAATGCTCACGGGAAGCTGGTTCTGATATGACGGGATCTGTTGTCATTAGCAACCACCCGGTATACGTCACTTGCGGGGCGGTACAGTCATCTGTTGGCGTTTTCAACTTCACGAGTAATCTCGTCTCTTATGTGCCGCCGACGGAACGAAATGGAAACAATTACGTACTTGCCGCTGCTGAAGGCCGCACAACCAGCACCATATTTGGCTTCGTAGGTAGGAAAAATAAACAAGCAAAGCTTTTAGCAATAGAAAACTTCCGCTACGCACGCGCAGTGTATAATTTCGAGATCCGGCCTATTAACAACGATGCCGTATTCACAGTGAACTAACACGGACAAACAAAAATGCATTCCTATGTAAAATCACGATTTCTTTTTACACAAGATCAGATTGATTTATAAAATTGAGTAGATTCATGAAACATCCATTAGGTTTAATGACACCTTTCCCGTCTATTTATGGCCAACAGATTAGATTAATAGTTGGAGATGGTCAGCTTTCAGTATTTGAGATGACTGCGAGGCAATGATTGTCGAACAGAATGTCAAATAAACTGTAAAGACCGGATAGTGAACAATATGGAACGGACAGTGATGTGACCAACGACATTGCTAAATATCTCATATTATAATTAAAAGACGATTTATTGTGATTGATTGATTGATGATTAATGTTTTACGGCCACTTTTGTGCACAAGGTAGGCTAAATGGGCCGAGCGACCTCCAAAGGTAATGAGGCGAAGTCAAAGACGAAACAACCTTCAGATATACCCACGCCGAGATTCGAACACGGGTGGTAGTGATCTGGGGGCCAACACGCTACCGCTAGACCACGGAGGCGCCCTAGACGATTTATTGTGAAACTACACTTATGTTTGCAATAAAAATAGAGTTGACAGTCTGTGTTGCGAAATTCTTCCTTAAATGGTCGCTAAATGAGCGTACTAGCATAGGACGACAAATGCGTTATGTTATAAACGTAAACATCGGTAACTAAATCCGTATTTCATGGTAAAATATAGCATTTTATTTGATGATGATGATGATGATGATGATGATTGAAGCTTTACGACCACCTTTGTGCACATGGTAGCCTAAATGGGCCGAGCAACCTTTAAAGGTAATGAAGCGAAGTCAAAGATAAAATAACCTTCAGATAAACATTTTATTTGAAAAAGGGGATTTCCTATTAGTGAACAAGTTTGTGTCTGCTGTGATATCACGATCAGATGATTCAAAACAATACAAACTACCAGATTTATGTTAAAGCTTGTACAGAGCATTTTGGAACACTATCAGGAAATGGAAGTCCACTAAGTAGCGTAATTGTCCCGGAAATCGTTCATTACTTTACGATTGTAATGCGATTTCATGATATCACATGGTTTATTATTTCTCTCTCTCTCTATTATTATTATTATTATTATTATATGTTTCTATCACTGTTTGCTTACACATTGTATTTTACATTTATTATTTCAGGACTCGAGGATGACACACTATTCCAGATATTTGCAGAAAATGGAGCTACAGCCATATCGAATGCTACACTTTCAGCATTCGCATGCAAAAGATATGTTGTGGAAACGTCTAACATTTATCACGTTAAGAGTAATAAGCCAATACTAGCCGTTTATTTGGCGAGAGGTAATGTAGTTGTCAACATATGGTAAATATTAGAGATTAATATTGAATGACGTTTACTTTTTATGATTGCCGTTTGTTTTAAATTGTTGTTTTGTTATTGAATGCGAGCATGGAGCAGATCTGGTGTTGGTGCTTCGCATATACTATTAACGTTCTTATTTATAACTGAATCCTGAGTAATGTAGATCTTTTATATTTATGTCTTCTAAATATCACACAATTTGTTTGATCTATTATTTGTAACAGCACAATCCTTAATAATTATGACGTATTATCATATAATAATAATAATAATGATAATGATAATAATAATAATAATGGTATTATCATAAATATTTGGCATTACACTGATATATATATATATATATATATATATATATATATATATATATATATATACCTAATATGGTGTCTCTTCACTAATTTTATACGAATTCCTGTTAACAGTATACATGTACAGTCTAACCTGCTCCTAACGCCACCTGTTTGGAAGCGCCACCTGCTCTACACGACACTTTTCCCGATGCAAATTCCATTCAAACTGACCTGTCTGGAACCGCCACCTGCCCGACGCCGCCAACCGTCATTGTTTCGCGGTCCTAGGTCTACAATATTACCTGTCAAGTAACCGCCAGTTGCGATAATACCGGCGCTGATTGTCATTGGCCGCACACCACCAACATATTGACCAATAATGGCCCTTCCCCAATGATTATGCCTCCGACAGTGTGCATGAAGTTTTGCGCTGAAGGTGTCTTAACTATGTTATGTAAAGAAAATTGATTCTTGATGAGCAAACTGACATTTAAGACAATTAAATTAATGATGTAATTAGCTCCCCGTCGGACAATGGCTCACATAACGCCAAACAGACAAATCTAGAAAATCTATGAAAAACAGAAAACTGCTAAAAGCTTTATGTTCAAATTGTAATTGCAATCTCTACAAACAAATTTGTATATAAATTGTCAGCAAATATTTTAATTAATCACATTATACTTTTGATATGCCAACTTGCACGCTTAAGAATTAGATATACACACATGAATATATTGTAACAATTAGATATACACACATCAATATAAATAAATAGTGCCTGGAGTTCAGCCTATCTGGAAGCTCCACCTGTCTATAAACGCCACTTTCAGTGAGTCCCCACAAGTGGCGTAAAGAGCAGGTTAGACTGTATATGGTAAGTTTACACCACTGTGATTTCAATATGATGTCACATTTGTTATTCCTTAACCCATAACAAATGAGCGATATATGAGTAGTCATACATTTGTTGATAAACCGATCGGTATTTCTGGTCATAGTTGTAGCTTCTGTTGGTTCATTTGGTTCAGCCCAGACAGTCACCAGTTCAATAAGTCATAAATGAGTATGTGATGATTATAGGTTGACCATTGTGAACATCTCACCTATGATTATTGGCTCCAAGCAATAAATTACCACGGGTGTTGACGATGCTGCTAGACTGTATATTTCTACACCACGAGGATGTGGACATTTTCTAAACGATTGAGCCGTAGATATTTAAGATACTTTATAGCAGTGGGTATATAACAGATTTCGACAATGAAGCTATTTAAAACAGATTAGACAAATCCATCATGTGTAACATACCCACACAGAAAATGCGATGTATAACGTAATGCATAATGGAAACTAAACAAGACAACCCATTCTATACAATTCATCTCCAATTTGACCTCGATATGGTTAGATGACAATATTATTAATCTCGATGTATGTTTTTATGTTAAGTACTTAAGATGTTCCCAATAGCATAAAGTCCGTTAGCTGAATACAAACAGCGCACAACGTCCCCAAATTCTACGTTCAATATGTCGACTAGCTTACGGGGCCGTGCTTAAAGACCTCCTCAAACTGTGCCCATCAACTTTCCGGGGGTGGTGCTTATGAGATTTGTTTCCCTAGGTATAGAAGAAGAGGCGCACCAGAAGGGCAATTCGTTCTTTGTCTTCCTCGATCCCGTCAGACGGTTCCGAAGCAGCGACTATACGTTCACGACGATGAAGCATTATGATGATAATAATGATGGTTCATTTGATGATAGTCTACAGATAGTAGCAACGTCACCTTCGACCTCAGATATCGTGTTAGATGATAAGATTATCGGCAAAACCTGGAAGAAGATGACATCAATAGATCTATCCGTTCTGGTGCGGATTGCTACCTTTTGGTCTACACTTACAAAACTTAATCTATTTATAAAGTTAACGTATCCGACTGACTAGAAATAGTTGATAACTTTCAGGATACTATATGGCGTCAGGATGCCACGTATGTCTTCAATACTTTCACTATTTCGAGGTAATGTTGAGAAGTTACTCAATTTTCACACCACATATAGGATACATCTCACGAAAAACAACGAGTTGCTTTTGGTTTTCTAACATTGTAATATTTCGAGGTTATGTTGAGAAGTTAAGCAGTTTTTCTCATTATATATAGAATACATCTCATGAAAACCAACGATTTGCTTTTGGTTTTCTAACACTGTAATATTTCGAGGTTATGTTGAGAAGTTACTCAATTTTCACACCACATATAGGATAAATCTCACGAAAAACAACGAGTTGCTTTTGGTTTTCTACCATCGTGATTAAGAAGTGTGCATTGTTAAGAACCCCCCCTCTCTCTGAAACAATTATATTTGATTGGTTTTTCCATTATTATTGCTCGGTATCGATGTATGATACACTTCAGACTGTTGCAGTTAGTGAAGGAACACATCGCGTCTACCATAAGCGTGGAGTAGAAGCTACTCAATTTTCTCATTATATATATAATAAATCTCACGAAAAACAACGATTTGCTTTTGGTTTTCTAACATTGTAATATTTCGAGGTTATGTTGAGAAGTTAAGCAGTTTTTCTCATTATATATGGAATACATCTCACGAAAAACAACGATTTGCTTTTGGTTTTCTAACATTATAATATTTCGAGGTTATGTTGAGAAGTTAAGCAGTTTTTCTCATTATATATAGAATACATCTCATGAAAAACAACGATTTGCTTTTGGTTTTCTACCATCGTGATTAAGAAGTGTGCATTGTTAAGAACCCCCCCTCTCTCTGAAACAATTATATTTGATTGGTTTTTCCATTATTATTGCTCGGTATCGATGTATGATCCACTTCAGACTGTTGCAGTTAGTGAAGGAACACATCGCGTCTACCATAAGCGTGGAGTACCCTTCTCCGTTCTGCTGTACGGCCAACGATATCGAGACGCCTACGGACTTACTGTCAGTCCAACGCCCGGTAATGATAACTTCCAGCCATTTGCACGGAACATGCACGAAGCTCTTTACGGTATACCGACTACAACAGTCAGTGAAGGTGTGCATCAATGATCTGCTTGAACGATGATATGATAACCTTTTATCTCCTATTATGTATTATGTATATTGTAATAATCGTGTTAACTAATGAGGTTCATGAAAAATGCATCGCTTGTGACAGGTCATAACTGTCAACATTATGCAGTTAATATTTAAAATTCGGTAAATACATCCATTCCTTTAGCATATGTATCTTATAGCCACGACGATAGACTGTTAAGATGACAATCCCAACATCTCTGTTGATAGGTACTACGAATGTTATGAAGACTACAACAAGCCTAAACCCTAAACACAGAATAACTAATTTCAATCCAGTTTCCTTTAGTGAAGTCGAGACACGGTCTGAAGAAATACTCCAATCCCAGATGTCAGTTACAACACCCAGTCACTCTACACGACAATATGGTAAATGTTAATGATTAGTGTGTATGTATGTGTGTGTGTATGTGTGTGTATGTGTGTGTGTTTTGCTGGCCTGTTACACGAATAACATCCACAGACGTGTAATCGAGACATAGTATGTATGCGCAGTGTATGTGTGTTACGGGTACAGGTTCTTATAAAAGTGAAAACGTTAGTTGCGAAGAGGGAGTGGCTGGTATCGTGTTACTCTTCCGATTTCCTCTGAACAACCGAACATCCTAGTCGCAGCAAATCAGCATAGATCATGATTATAAAGAAAGACAACGAGTGAAATATCAGCCACATTCGAAACAAACCGGAGACAGCCGCTACAGCGATACCATGTCTTCTTTAATTTATTTTCTGTTAATAGTCTATTCGATTAATTAGATACTTAATTGTTATTTACGAGGACACTGTTTGGAAAAGGTTTATTGGAAAATGTTACATAAATAGCCCATCGTGTGTTTATTTCTGTGTCAGTTCTTTGTTTACTCCATATTCTACAAAACAACTATAATTTGTGGCATTTAAGGAATAATAGGAATTGATGGTTTTACTGTAAACTGTGTGGTAATATATGCTTCCTTATTATTATATATCCGACTAAAAGTGACTCACTAATACTATAATAAAAATTGTATTTTGAAATCTTACTATTTCGTGGACGTATTTATGCACAATCTAATACGGCCAAATGGTATCCAAAGGTAATTAGGAGAAGTACCCTTAAGTCGTGTTTAGGCCGGGATTTAAATCCCTGGTGCTAGAAGTCCATTGCCAAATACATTATCAATTAGATGACTGAGATACCTTTCATTCCTATATGGCTGCAGTGTACAAACAGGCGAGACCCTTCGGGCACTCATGGGCTTCACTTTATGACTGTGAAGTAGATGATGAGGTGCATGCATCCTTTTTATTGTGAGATCAGATGATGTATCACAAAAGACCAAATCTGATCCACGATAAAGTTAAAATCATCTAAAAGTTTTCATTTTTTTGTCAGTTTTATGCAGCTTCATATTAATTTTTCACTTATTACTATGTCATTATTCTAAAGGATAAACATGTATCGCGATGTTCTTTAATGACGCCACAAGATGTCTAATTTGTGTTAAACTCTTGCCTTATGGTGTGATCTACGAAATCAATATCTTTAACACAATCATATACTAATTTACATCCATGCCATCCAAAATAACGTAAATAATTAGATGACGAAAGATGCATGTGGTTATTTTTCTTTTAATTAGCAGTCAAAGGAGTCCACCTTCCTGAGCAACAAACACGTATCTTTTCAGATATCACAGACCTACCCGACACTGATGCGGTCGGTTTGACAACGGAAGAGGTTGAAACGAAACTTGTATCAGTTCTCCCCATTCTTGTCGAATCTCAGACTAATTTTAGCCAATTTTTTCATGAAACATCGATAAATGCCACTTCGTCAGAGAACCCGACATCGGTTGACCAAATTGCTGCACACTGGATCATCACGGAAATAGACGAAGTACAGTATGAGCAATCTGGATTAGCTCGTAAGTTAATCTTGGATCTGCTGTACTGAAATGATTTACTGTTTTTATATGGGTATAAGCGTATTTTTCTATGTTGTGTTATACTAAATGGAATTTGTAAATACATAATATCCATTAGTTCAGATTATGTTACAATAATGATTTGTTTATGCTATTAAATACCAACAGTTGAGAATATCATTCATTATCCATTGGCATAGAATGTATTGGCATTGGACAAAGCGAGGAAAAAACACGTGCATATGTCACATTCTTATTACTGTGATCTTATTTAGTTGAATTAGATGCTTGGACTTTGTGGACGGAATGTTCACAGACGTGTGGTAATGCAGGATCCAGATTCAGGTTAAGAATATGTTCACATGACGGAGATAGAGCGTGTTCACGCAAGTTGCGCTCGGACAATATCACTTTACGTATGTTAATATAATTTAAGATTAATTTGTCCTGGTGTTCTTCATCTTCAACGTTAAATTACTGAATCAGTTAAATTATATTACCATTGAAATATGAATATATATAAATAGTAGAATTTGATAATAAATTCTTAAGTTATTGTTATTATATATTTATACATATACCTAATCTGGTACATCTTCATTACATTATATATATATATATATATATATATATATATATTATATAGGCCAGCTAATAAGCTAGATATGTGACGTATGTGTCAAGGAATATTCTTTGATCACATACTTCTTCTATCTATAAGGGATTTAGAAAATATTGGCAAATTATTGAATGCACATGAAAACAGAAACGTAATAAATGCTTTATCTGGATCCATAGAATCTTACTTAAGATTACTAAACTTTGGGTTAAAGGTGAATTTGGAAACAATTTAAAATACAAATATTCATATCATTTTGATACTAATAGTACCTCAACGGTTCGCAAATATAGAATTACTATATTGATGATCGCCGACATATTAAATCTCAGGATAATTAATAAATTGGGAAGAGAATGTTTGTCATGCATTGTAATTAAATTGGCTAACATATGTTACATATTTGTAAATGAATTGACTTATTATCTGTCTTCGATAATAAATATCTTAAATCACTATACACGCATTTCTGTTTGTGTTTGTGGGTCCTCATTGCATGTATTATTTATTTAATTAATTTAATATTTATCGACGGATTTGTTTCAAGATAAGATAAATATTGTGCTTCTGTGCTTTTCACTACTGTGCTTGTTTAATTGTACTGTTACATATAATGGTAAATTCTTTAATATTTTAATTAGGTTATGGTGTTGATTTTGGCGAATGTGCTCGGATTCATTGTCCCGTAGATGGCATGTATTCAGACTGGTCTGAGTGGTCAACCTGTAGCACGCCCTGTGGGGTAGGAACTCAGCAACGCCGTCGTACTTGTAAGGAGCCAGAAGACGGCGGAGCAGCATGTAAGGGTCCAGCGAGAGAGTTCAGATTCTGTAACAGAAATGTGACATGTGAAGGTAATAAGGTGACATATTCGTATTGATTTATAACCTCTAAAAGGGAATCCTGATCATAGCTGCACTGAAGCTAATAGCTAAAGGTTGCGGATACTCAAATATTGATTACATTCGCTACTTTATTATGATTATATTTGATTACAATATACAGACACGTTTTTCTTGTTCATTACGATGACATCCTTTCAGTAAGCGAACCAATTGAAGTCATCATCGAACCCATGACAGACATAAGGCCAAGTACTCTGACGATAGGAGGCGTTGGGATGGTGCTTATGGGCGTTTTATTCATAGTCGTGCTATTTCTTGATTTTCCAACGTTGATTAAGCACACTAAAGTAGCATTTAAAAATGTAAAATCTATTGCAAGGCGTAACATAAAGCACTGATAAAACATAACCTTTAAAGAAGAATCACTTTTGTGGTTTTTCTTATGTTTGTCAGTTTCTTTGCGCAATTAGGACATTCCGGGACGTGTGTTATTTTATAAACATTTAAAATTCAGTTTGTTTAAATAATTATAACATTTGCTACTGATTTATAATTTAAAAAGTACAATTCTGATATGTATTGTGAAGTATTGATATTCCATTGTTGTCTACATGGTGTTTATATGATTTTATACAGATATAGTATACTAATTACAGTCCCATTCAGGTGGTAACGGTGATTTTATAGGTGGGATTCTGTTTCTGTTCGGTGTCCCAGGGCAGTCTTAACGCATTGGCACGTTGGACAGTTGCCCAGATCCTCTACGAATATAGGGCCCCCATGCTAATCTATGTATGTTGTGACTTGCTGTCAATAAATATGTTGTTCAAACGTTTGTGTTGATTAATCTTTGTTGTACAGCATGTTTTAATGTTTAATCATTGATGTTGTTGGAATTACCAATATATTAAATATATGTTTAACTATATCGACCACGTACATTGTTTTTCTTGTGAGTGGTTGTGTAGGCCCCAGTGCACTGCTTTTCCCGGGGACCTAAAATGCTGTTAATACGGCCCCGCGGTGTCCTTTTGTAGATTTATGCCATGCGTACTATCTGTCGGAGTTGAAATAATGTTTTATATATGTCGGCCAGACAGCAGGAGAACCATGCTATTACTATGTTCGTCATACCAAAGTAATCTGACTATCCGTGTAGATGTTTTCTGTGGCTAGTACGATATCAAACGCTTTTGCGCCAAAAGTCATATTTGTGTATATATTAAGTAAACCATAATTTTTCATATATTGGTGTATAAACAATAAATGTTCTTGGTTATAGTCATGATGTTTCTAAGGCCGATAACAAGCACATAGGTGACTGGCTGGTATCGAATAATCGTGAAAAGAAACGGTATATCCGAGGATATATTAGAATATTTGTGTTACATTATATTCATCATGGAAGATGCATTTAGAAGTGGTCTGAAAATTAATTAGAAAAAAAAGTTCTCCGGGATCAGACATAAACATGTTAATCAAAGATAGATCAGCAGGTAGCCAAGATATTTATTTCCATAAAATATATAATTTCATCTACTGGATTTATAACTTTATTAAAATTCCACCATCTCTAGATAAATAAATGTAAACAACGAAAATTTACAATACTAGAAATAAATTTAAAATTACTATTAAATTAGGCAATAAAAGACAATGTTGATGGTGAATGTAACAAGTTCGAATAATGAAATCGGATGGCTGAAGTCAGATTATATTTTTAACACTGTCTTCAGTTACTAATTTTCGTACATATATTTTAAAATTCAATAATAATAATAATAGTAATAATAATAATAATAATGTATATTTAATAAAGCGCCCTTACTAGCAGAAGCCATTCAAAGGCGCTGTACAAATAATATGTAATATAATAATACCCAAATAATATGTATAAAAAGCATGTAAGCGATTTAAAAGATAATCATTATTATCTGTGAAAAGCGACATTGAACAGCTGTGTTTTTAGAACAGATTACAATTTTTTCAAGAAATGTCGCATTTCCAATATCTGCCGGCAACCTATTCCACAAAGTGGGGGCTGCAACACTAAACGCACAATCACCATATTATATTTATAAGTTATTAATAAAACCTTTAAATGGATACGTTGTCTAACAGGTTGCCAATGTAGTTTTTGAAGAATTGGGGTGATACGATCATATTTTCGAGTATTTGTCACTATGCGAGCTGCACTATTCTGAATTCGCTGAAGGTGAATAATATTATAATCAGATATGCCACATAACAGGAAGTTACAAGTGCTTCTTGTTTTAAGAATGCCTTTAAACATGGAAAGATTTTTGAGAAAGAAATTGTAAATCAGGTGTCGGTATATTTTGAAAAAGTTTTTAGCCCCTATATATCTGGGTTTAGACAACGACATAGTTGTGAAACTGTTCTCTTACGTCTGGTTGAAAATATAAAGAAATCAATAGAAACAGGTAAAGTAGTGTGTGTTGTCCTAATGGATCTCTCTCGTGCTTTTTATTTTATGCCCTATAAACTATTTATATCTAAACTACGAGCATATGGCTTATCACAATCTGGATGTGAATTATTTCTCAGTTACTATCGAGATCGTAAACAACGAGTAAAATTGGGTAGTGTTAAAAGTGAATGGGAAAATGTTTACAAAGGTGCTGCTCAGGGATCCCTTATGGGTCCTCAGTCTTATAATGTGTTTACTAATGATATGTTATTTATATTAGAAGATGACGTTGATGTATACAATTACGCTGATGACAACACATTTGTCTGTTCTGGCTATGATTATGAGTCCGTCAAGGATAAAGTAGTACGCAATGTAAACAATGTGATCACATGGTTTGAGAGTAATAATATGATGGTTAATCCTGATAAGTTTCAATGTATTGTTTTTGGAAAAAATTAAAATTAAAATAGTTTTAAGATAGGAAAACATGATATTGTTCCACAGAATACTGTCAAGATTCTGGGGTTAAACTTAGATAGTGAATTAAATTTTGATACTCATACATTCAAACTTTGTCAGAAAGCAGGAAATCAAATTAATGTACTGGCTAGATTATGTAATGTACTTGATGAGCCAAGTAAGTTTTTACTTTATAATAGTTTTATCGAATGTTATTTTAATTATTGTTCTGTTGTATGGCACTTCTCTAGTAAATGTAACACATATAAAATTGAAAAGCTTCAAGAAAAAGCACTACGATTTATTAAGTTGGACTTCAACAGTTCCTATAAATTATTACTAGAAAATTGTAATAAACACCCACTATATGTTGTACGGATTAGAAAGTTTATGGAAGCTGTATATAAAATTTCACATGACAAGTATCCGCTCTGATTAAACAAAAAAATGTACAAATTAATTTAAGATCTGATAATAATATATGTATCCCACAATATAAAACCGTCAAGTATGGTAAGAATTCTTTTACCTATTCTGCACCATTTTATTGGAATAAGTTGCCAAATATAATACGAAATGCCCGAAGCTTTAGTAGTTTTAAGACCCTTCTTCATGATTGGGTACCATCCTGTAAATGTGGATCATGCCTACAATGTAATATTATTAATAGGTGAAATATTTTTATCATATCATTTTATCATAAATATTTCATTTGTATAAAATCATATCATATGTAATGTTCATTGCACTTGTTATTGTTTACACTTATTTATGTCGATGTAATAGTGATTGTCACTAATGTTATTGTTTACACTTATTTATGTCGATGTAATAGTGATTGTCACTAATGTTATTGTTTACACTTATTTATGTCGATGTAATAGTGATTGTCACTAATGTTATTGTTTACACTTATTTATGTCGATGTAATAGTGATTGTCACTAATGTTATTGTTTACACTTATTTATGTCGATGTAATAGTGATTGTCACTAATGTTATTGTTTACACTTATTTATGTCTTAAAGAAGAAGAAGTCTATTAATATATTTATTTAAAATAAAACACGCATGAATTAAATTACTATTAACTAGAAATGATTTGATGGAATTAAATTAGTATACGACAGACTTTTACAGAAGTCGGGAGCAGGCTTGGTTTCAGTAAAGAAAATTCAATTTAATGTTCATTCCTTTAAAATATAATAGAAAGATTGCTATATATTATCGAAATATTCTGTTAACAATTACAATCCTTTTTATAAAACACGCTGAAAGGAATGATGAACAACCAGGTTATAGATAGTTGATCGCTTTTATGGGAAACAACTTGTTGTGAATTTCCATTGAAATCGCCATTTCTTCATACTTATAGGCAACATTATCATGTGTAAGAAGAGGAGATAAATTCGATTATTGCGTTACTTATGAGTATGTGTGATTGTTTTGATTGTTAGTTGAAAACAAAGTGGAGAAGATGAAGATGCGAATTGAATATACAAGCATGTATGTCAGGATGGCCGAGTGGTCTAAGGCGCCAGACTCAAGGTTGTAAGAGCCTTGCCTACACAGTGCAGTAGGCTCGATGAGTGTTCTGGTCCGCGAATGCGGGCGTGGGTTCAAATCCCACTTCTGACAAATAATTGTTTTGTTACATTAGTAAGAATTTCTTTGCTTGGAACATTGATGCTACTAGAAAATAAAGTATATAAAAATGGATATTGATTGTGAATTGAAAATGCGAATATTTTCTTTACCAGTTTAGTTTAATTTTACGTCCTAATTATTGTTAGCGATATTTCCCATGTTTGAAGGTCACAATCATATAAAGGATCAGGTCCAATAGCAGTTTCCTCTTCGCAATCTACTTTGATACATGGAACCTCTTCATGAGCTTGATACATCGGTTGTTGCTACATGGACAGTCTGTGATCTCTTATCTGTTATAGAATTTGTTGCATGAATTGATTTCTTGGAAACATCAAATAAGATTTCAACACTGCGAATATTGGTTATGATTGTGTCTAGTA
>JAODUP010000472.1:0-17500 GCA_025642065.1 Paralvinella palmiformis
AGAAAATAAAATGGATGTTCTGAAGGTAGCATCACCCCGCTGTCTCCATCTCTGTTACAGACAATGTTGTCGTGCATGTTTGTGATGTGTCAATATCATTAAGGCAATTTTTCAGGAACCTCGGGGTCATGTTTGATCAAACACTGAGTATGAAGCTTCGACGCATACAGAACTGTACTGCACATCTGGTGACGAATACCAAAAAGTACGATCACAAACAGTCTGTACTTAAGGGTCTCCATAGGTTACCAGTGAAACAACGCATTCTGTGTTCAAGATACTACTCAGATTACATTCAAAGCGCGGTGTATGGCTTAGCCCCACCTTATATACGTGAACGAGTTCAACTGAAACAGTCTGGTCGTGGACCGAGGCCAGATAATCTGTCACTACTGAAGATCTCAAAAAAATCCTTTCAAATTTAAATATGGTTTGGATGGGTTTTGGGAATTAAAAAATTGGTGTTCTAAAGGGGCCCCCCGTTTCTTTTGCAAAAAGGGTTGGGAAAATGGACGAGTGCCTAACAAGGCAACGGAACCCCCGGGGTCATGTTGATGAAACAACCTTCAGATATGCCCGAACGCCGGGATTCGAACACGGTTGGTAGTGATCTGTAGTCCAACACGCTACCGCTAGACCACGGAGGCGCCCTCAAATCGTATGGAGATGCAGTTTTTAGTATAACTGGACCAAATGCATGGTATCACCTCTGAGAATACATAAGATCTGTTTTGACCATAGAAAACCTTTAACATCCAAATTGAAATCCTATCTATTTGATATCAGCTTTTGATACCATTTACTAATATTAATAATGTTGTTTATTATGCTCTCTATATATTAGCCAATGTACTTAGAATGGCATAACTAGTTTTGGCGCTTTATCAAGTATTCATTGTCATGGTCATAGTAAATACATTACTTGGACAGATGGCTTTGTTTAAGTTGCCTGTCACGGCTCATTTAGTGTCCACTAGATTGGTTATTTAAAGTGTCATCTTTGGGATAATCTGTCAACTGGCAAATTAACTCAATTTGATGTGATTTGTGTGTGTGTGTGTGTGTGTGTGTGTGTGTGTGTGTGTGTGATTGTATGTGTGTGTGTGTGTGGGGGGGGATTACAACAAATCTAAAATCCACTCTTTGTGTTTGGGGTTTAATAATCGTTTATAATCTCTTTCGTTAAGTCATGTAAAGGATACTTTATTTTTGTTATTGTAGAGATATAATCTTTGCACTAAAAGAAGAATTTCTGCTTTATTTTGACTTGTCAGATAATTTTTCCCCCAGTTAGGCATGCATTAGAGCTGAACCGAATAACATACACCAGCGCCATCTTACGAATTTGATTGACAATGACGATGTCGAAGCAAACAGCTTTGTACACGCAATGGCGAAGTCATCATCAAATTTGCGAAGTGATCAGTTTTCGTCTTCTTCTTCTCGTGCCCCGATTAGTCATAAAACAATTTTATCTTACAATTAATTAATTATCATTAATTAATGGTCCAAATGATACATACTAATATAGGTAAAAATAAATGTTCTGTATAGATTAGATATTGGAGGTACTGTGTAATGTCAGTGATAAACAAGGGACGATAATGGGCTCAAGTGGCGTGATAAATTTAAATCTGATCAGTTTCATTGCAACAACATTGCGAATACTGAATCTACTCCGTGTTGCTACCTAGAATGCCTACTCCGAATAATTTATATTCCAAGTGGGATTGTCAAATATTTCTGAATTAAAAAATTAAATGGTAATTTAATTTGTGAATTTTTTTATAGCAAACTTCAATTCCAATTCTCAGATGCTACACACACACACGCACACACCCTTCATACCTTTAACTACAGTATGGAAAATCAGTTAACATTAATGAGCAGGTAAAAGTCTTATTTAAGTTGAATATTGGTAAGTGGATTTTCTGCAATTATATATATATATATATATATATATATATATTATCCCCCCCCATTGATCATATGCAATGCCATATAATGCATTAGGCATAATATGCGTGCAAAAAGTCCTAACTGATGAAGAAGAGAAAACATCTACCGGTATATAGGTTGAAGCCGCACCTACCAAATTCACAAAATTGAAAATATTATTGTACAAAATATGGCTATGCATATCTATATTTGTATAAATTAGAAATCTGTCTATCATCATCATTGTTTTGTTCATTCTCTCTGATCTAGGCGCCCCCTAGTGGTGGCCGTGGTGTATCACGGGCCATGGAGAAGTATGAGAACCTTGGCCTCGTGGGCGAAGGTAGCTATGGCATGGTGCTCAAATGTAAACACAAGGAAACTGGACAGTTCGTCGCCATCAAGAAGTTCCTCGAATCTGAAGACGACAAAATGGTGAAGAAGATTGCCATGCGTGAAGTCCGCATGCTAAAGGTAGGAACCTGGGAATGATTATCATATTCATATCAATCGCTCAGTTTGAACCGATGATCAAGTTTGAGGTTTTAGGCGTGTATCTAATCATTTCTGATGTGGGTCAGAGTTAATTTTATTTTGTGTCTGTTTTGAAAATTTCTGTGAGCCAATTTACTGTGGAGCCAATTTACTGTGGAGCCGATTCGATACCCAATACTACTACTACTACTACTGCTGCTAGTATTGTAATACCTGTGGATGCTCAATACCACTACTTGGCAGTATAGTATGTTGATACTTTGAGATATCAAGTATTGAAAGACCTGTTTCAATACCTTGTTGATACTTAGATTTATGGAATATTCAAAGACCGGCCTCAATACTTGGTGGTATTGTGATACTTGGCAGTATCAAGAATCGAAAGGCCCGGATTGCAATATTTCATGGTAAACAATACCATGTGGATTATGCCACATGGTTTTGTTTACAGTAAAGTTGCAGTAATGAAAATCGTGTGCTGTACTTGAACAGGATTGTGTTGGGAGAATTTTTCTGTAATCATCCATTCTTGAAGAAGGGGGGGGGGGGTAACTATGCTCCTGTTAGAATACGACCTATATACCTATGCTCTGTCAAAAAGCTACTCTACTAAAAGATGCAAACTCCCTGGGGAGTTGATGCTGTTACAGGGTTGTAGACGTCTGTCATAGGAGACAGGGTATGTTCTTCCGCCGGCAACTGTAAATTAATAAAATGACCTCATAAATATTTGAAATAACCAGATAAGAAAATCCTTGGTAAAGGATTCCTTGCCACCTTTTTCAAGTCTAACCCCGTCCTGGAGGTCAAATTTGATTTTTTTAACAACCCTTTTTGGCGTCAAGTTTAGCTCAGAAAATACTGTAACATGTGATGCGTGGAGGAAAAAGGCTGAATAGCGCTGATTATCGGAAATTAATTGTTGAACACGATGGTAATTAGTGATGCCCTTAACAGTCCGGCTGACTGGCTGATGGCTAATTATAATGAAGCTGGAGGCTATGGACAATGTTACTAACAATAATAGAATGTTTACTCTGGGTAGGCAGCTAGTAATTGTTATTGCAGTAATAAGTAGAGACGCCAGTCTTGATGACCAGACGCTGATGTAGATTTTATGGATTATATATGGGTTGGCTGCCTACTGTCTGCGAGGGTGGCTAATTTCTTTTTGAGGTCAAGGCATCACAACCCGAATAAATTTTTAATTGAACAGGGGCGTGTCAGAATGGGCGTAATAGTTTTTATTTTATTTTAAAATTTCATAATGATGTATGTGTGTGTGTGTGTGTGTGTGTGTGTGTGTGTGTGTGTGTGACATATATAAAATGGATGGTTTAGAAACGATAAATCTGTTTTAACTCCTATTACACTCCCGAACAGAAACATACACGTTTGGTGTTAACTTGGGGATCTCAAGTTAGATTTGTTTTATCTAATGTCCGAATGAACAGACTTTAATCAGCTTAAACCTAATTACCCTCAATAGAGCTGACCTTATCAGCTCAGTAATATAGACTCTTATCAAGTAGACAGCGGACTCGCCACACCTGTAACGGGGCACCCCAGTGGTCTAACGGTAGCGTGTTGGATCATAGATCACTGCCACCCGTGTTCGAATCACGGCGTGGGCATATCTGAAGGATGCTTCATCTTTGACTTCGCTTCATTACCTTTCGAGGTCGCTCGGCCCATTTAGCCTTCTATGTGTACAAAAGTGGCCGTAAAAAATCAATCATCATCACCACACCTGTATCTTCCTCCGAATCTGTCCAGCTGTACCTGTTTCCTAACAACAGATGTTTACTTCCTGAATCACCTTTACTGGTTGTTGTTGTTGTTGTTGTTGTTGTTTAATAGCCACTTTTGTCGGCGTGGAAGGATAAATATGCCGGCAGGTGGGCGTAAACTAACGATGTGAAATGAAAGTTGAAACACCTCTCAGGTATGATTAGGCCATTGTTCGAACCCTGAGCCTACAACAGGCGATGCCCATCTCAGTCGGCATTTAAGACACCATCCTAATAATATGTTGAGCTTCCGTGTTAAAAAGGATCATCTTAATAACGTTACCTGCATCAATTGTGATGGATCATTATAGATCTATTCATTTATTCAGCATCACAGAGATTCATAAATCTGAACTGGTACGATGTAGAAAAATAGAATTTCACAAGCAGAACGTTTTTATATTGAAGACAATTATCTTGATGAATTGAATACAAAAAATAATACAGATACATATAATTGATTTAATAGTATGACTATTCGGGTGTCATCAACAATGTTTTGATGAGGTGTGATCATATCGATTCGCATTCGTGTTTTCTACAACCCCCCTCATTAAGTGATTGAATTTTGAAGGAATTCACTGCATTCTGAATTGATGAAAATTAAATTGAATGCGTTTGGAAATGGATCTAAAAAATTGGACTGGATCCGATGTCGCATTCAAATTGCATTAATTACCATTAATTACTGATGCAAATATTATATATATATATATATATATATATATATATATATATATTACTGAAAACCTGCCAACCGTCCGTGGAATGTGGATCTGTTAAACATTGGTCACATAATGACATATAGGATTGTACCGTAAGGCTGACTAAGCTGAGGTCTAGGAGCCCTGCACGGACTAGGAGCCCACCTTTTTTTTTGCTGAGGCACTAATACCATCGTCCTTTAGGGCACCAACAGTTAAAGACACTGCACTCTGCACTGTATCAATCTATCTACATATGTATATATATATATATATATATATATATATATATATATATATATAATATATAATTCTTCAGGTGACATAAACTGGGTATACAACTATATACTGCGGTCTCAAGTGCCTATTAGTGGGGTGAAGTTTTAAAGTACCGGATGGGGGTGAGCGAAAGTACCTAAACCCCTAAGGACCCATCCATATAACACGATTGTGACATATATAGGAATATTCTACTGGATATAGATGATGGAACTTATGCCGAACGCGTACAACAGTTCATTAATATCCAATATGGGACAGTGACAGGAAATGCTTTGTTAATAGACATTTTCCTCTCTAGACGCGTGCAATATCCGGATCGTCAGATTAGATCTCGCTGTTTCCTTTGTTCGTACCAAGGTGTTTCATTCATCAGAAACAAAAGCGTGGGTGGTGATAATCTCCTTTTCAGGTAGTAGCCCATCGGCAATACGGCGATGTTGAGAGTTGTGCAGGTGATAAACAGAACAGTTAGTTTCTATAAATTGTCCCCATTTTCTCACATATAATCGGCGTAGATTAATACCCTACAATGAACTCATTGGAAATATATCATAATTCTTCCTGGAGTCCGATCTCTTTTTTAAGACATTGTTGAATCCGTCTACCGTCAGCCAATAGGCGCTTTGCCATTTCGTTTGCTCTTCTCTGATTGGTTAATAGTCGGGATTATTTGAACAAAGTAAAAGTTCCATTGGCCGTTGTCCGTCTTCACTGTCAGCCTTCACCGGTCGTGCCTTAATTTTTCCTCATTGAACTTGCAGACTCGTGATCAATTGTTAACGGTTCATTCAAGAGCCGTCTCTTCACCAATCATTTAGTATCCTAGCCTTGTTAACATTGGTATTGTTGTCACGTGTCAACTATTCTAATATAACCTTTTTTGGTCTTATGTAAAAAAATGCTCCTATGTAAAGGACTATTTTACACCTAGATATAATAATAGCATATAGAGATTTCTAGATGTATTGATTGGTGGAAGGGAAGGTTTTTATAAATTAAGTTTTAGAACTTTGAGCCAGTGTCATCACACACACACACACACACACACACACACACACACACACACACACACACACACACACACACACACACACACACACACACACGCAATATATATATATATATATATATATATATATATATATATATACTGAAAATCACACTGTCTCATATGCATATACTTACACACACACATGCGCGCGCACACACATACACAGTGTATATCCAGGATTATGTATATCATTATCGACACACACACACATACACACACCATTCTGTAGTCATAGACAGACAACCCTCCTGACAGACATAATTCTGTCATTAACTTTATTTACATCAGGCATTCTCCTTTTGTTTTTAAGTCTTCACTAGAGAATGATCACTGTGTGGTATTTTTCTTTGTATCAGTATTTTAATATACTTGTGTTTTTGTGTGTAAAGTGTTTAAGCCATTGTGTCTCATGAGTTATTAAATGTCTAGAAATATACATGTATTGTCTTTATTATTATTATTATTATTATCATCATCAATATATGCATGCACATGAGTAAAACATTTGGTTACTAGCTTTGATGAAGCTATTTATATCCACGTTTCTGATATTGATATTAAGTAAATTCTCTTTTGTTCACACCTTACGTGGCATGCCGACAAGTGTCTTGCGATCAATATCCCCTCGATACACCTCAGCAGAAATTCATAGGGTACACTTCTCGGTGTGCAGTGAGACACCATTCGGCTCACGTGACTGGTTGTGTATTGTTTGTAAAGATTTCTTCTCGCTCTCGGAACTGCTAATCCTATTTAGATACGGCTGCGATGGCAGATTATTGTTCGGACAAATCCTTTTAATATGTATGCCATATGTAAACAACCTGCGGCCACCATTATAAATGGCCAGCTTGTGGGTCAGAGCAGTTTGAAGTGTGGCCTCATGAGATCAACCCCCCCCCCACCCCCAGTATAACATTTGACTGCGAAAATATAAGAAGCATGGCTTTGTCGTTGACACAAGTTTTGTATTTTAATATTGCTACATTCACTTATCATTATGACATACACAATGACGTTACATCGGGTTTTGCTGATCTTTGTTATGTCTTCCTGTCTATATGCCATATCATTTGCGATCTCTAGACTGCTTAGCTTACGATATAGCGCCATGACGTTCATAAATGTCTAGTATGTTAATAATAAATAAGGTGTTATTCTCTGTCGCTTTACGTCCATAAAATACAAGCCTACTATAGCGAAGGGAGAGAATATGAGAAAAAATGTGGCTTAACAGAGACGAATATGGCTACGAGTTTAAGCTTAGACGTATTAATTGATAACAATACGACTGAATTAATGACAAGTCTACGGTTAGTTCATACACATGTATGGTGATAGAAGTGACCAGTTATTAGGCCACATGGTTTTATAATGTTATGGTAGTAAAATACGGGTAGGCAGATGGCAGCACCGTATTATTGTCTTGTGGTAGAGAGAGAGAGAGAGAGAGAGAGAGCACAGAGTTTTGAGAGGTTTTGCACCATACGATTAGCTACATACTGTTTTATTATTGTCAGAACACTAATGTGCTACTAGTCAACGTTTATATTTATTCGCGGTGTCTGTACAACTCACGGCACTACTTCCACTTATAAACTCTTCAACGCAACGCGTACCTGATGAACTGGATATTTCCCTGATTAAATTATCAAAATGTTCAATTTTAATTTTGTGTTTTTAAACCAAGAAAAGTAAATGATTAGTTAGTAAATTGACATTAATGTTATACGTAGAATAATTTTGGCCCAGGTTGATGAACGCCGAAAAAAAGCTTATTTTCTTGTAATGACTAATTGGTTCGTTTGAGAGGGGAAATAACATTGATGAGAGAGATGTGCTACATTATCAGCAACTGTTGCTGTCAGAATAATTGAATGGGTTCTCTCTGAAACATGCAATTCCCAGAGATATTAATGTGTGTGCGCGCGTGTTCCCCCCTCTCTCTCTCTCTCTATATATATATATATATAACACACTTGGGTATACATTTATCTGAGTATCTGTCTTTGAGCCTAATACTCAGTAAAGTTGGTAAAAACTTTTATTTATTATTTTTATTTAAGTTTATTGTGCTATTTTAAGAATCTTACAGTCGGTTAGGCCTACGGATAGTAACCACACACACCCCCCTCTCCAGCCCGCGGCCTTTTTCTGTACAATCCACCAAAGTATTCAGCACCCTGTGATGTATATAGTTTCTAGCTACCACATACCAGTGCATGTTGGACGCAGTAATCCATCATTCTCCAGAAGCAGGCGTTCATTTCATTGATGGGTCAACCTGTGTTTGGGGGTGGGGGTGTTTATTATACCGTTTATTGAATATTAGCCAATTTACGGCGCATGCTTATATCCATAATTGAACTGTTGGCGTGGTTGGCCACATATCTCTAGTATCAGGGTTCTGATCGTGCCCTGGAGCACCTCTGTGATCTAGTTGGTAGCGGATTGGATCAGAGATCAGTATCACCTGAGTTCGAATCTCGGCGTGGATACATCTGAAGGTTATTCCATCTTTGACTTCGCTTCATTACTTTTGGAGGTCGCTCGGCCCATTTAACTTACCTTGTGAACAAAAGTACCCCTAAAACATCAATCAGCATCATCATCATCTGATCGTGCCCTGGCTATAATGTCTGTGGGGTGTTTCATCTTCTGTGTTACCTCATTATCTTCCGGAGGTTCCCCGGAGACCCATTATTCCTACAAACAACGGGCCGTAAGACAACACTGTTTTCGGTAAGTGTGCCTAATAATACCTGGTCTTGAAGTCGGTTGATACTTAAAACCATAAACTCGACAAACGTAACTATTGCCATCTTCGTGTTATGACATACTGTACTCGTAATCATCATCACCCGTACGACGGACGTTTTGTGACCGGACTTCTTAAGCCATGATTGGTTAATAAATTATTGACCTTAACTACTCGATGACGGCACTAATCGGTACACCTTTGGTGCAGTAATGTCTGCCCACAGACGTCCATGGCAACATTGCCAATTAATGTCAATAAACGGAAGTCTCGGGCTTTAATTTCATACATCACCGGCCAAATTATACTTTTTCATTGTTTACGAATTGTCTACTTATATTTGGCTGCAGTTTTCTCACAGCTTAATTAAATGTCGGGGATTTTTGTATATGTTTGTTTTCTCATGTATTTTGTCACTTGTTGACTTGATAGTGTTTTTTCATGGAGTCAGTGAGCGAGTGACAGTGAGTGGATGGGTGAGTGAGTGAGTGAGTGAGTGAGTGCGTGCGTGAGTGAGTGAGTGAGTGAGTGAGTGAGTGAGTGAGTGAGTGAGTGAGTGAGTGAGTGAGTGAGTGAGTGAGTGAGTGAGTGAGTGAGTGAGTGAGTGAGTGAGTGAGTGAGTGAGTGAGTGAGTGAGTGAGTGAGTGAGTGAGTGAGTGAGTGAGTTGTTTTGTCTTGATGCCGATCCGATCTTAGGGACATTTTTTAAATTTATTTATACAATATAGCACTCTTTTCATGAAATATATAGACAAGGGATGAGTCATCGGGAAGCTTCCCACAAACAAACAGCTGACTTGATTCAGTCTAAACCTTGACCTAGAGGTGTGTTATATAGCTCTCTAACTACAGTACCATAAAAAGGTATCTATTTATGATTATCAAGCAGTGATCACAATATGAAAAATTATTGAATTAAATCGATCCCTTTTTAATTGTGTAAGTTTTTTTTATATGTGTGCTGCGTCAAACACGGCATCCTCTCGACCATCTAAATTCGGGGTTTTGAGTCAGCTTCCTAAAATATTGCATTTTTCTCAAACTTCGATATCTCTACACGACCTATATGTCCAGTTGTTCCATTCCTGGGGCTTGAATGGCTTGAAACGAGAGACGATGATGGTTTCCTTTTGAGAGTAGCGGGACCAATACCTGGAGTGCAACTAGCATCTTCCTGCACGATGTCGGGCTCATTAACCATCACGGAACAAACGGTTTGATGATGCCGTTTCATACGTGAAATATTAGCCCCTGTATCTCCTCAGTATCACATCGTATGGACTTGCACGGCAACCAGGGTGCAGGGGATGGCCACCTTCCCATAATACAGCCACATATATCTTGATCTCGCCAGGTCATAAATATAGCGTAATACTTACAATTGCAGATCAGCAAAATATATACAAGTCTAAAGCAACAGTAAAATAATGTGTTTATTATCACAAGATCTAATAATAATAATAATAATAATAATAATGTGTTTATTCAACAATTGTCGTCTCATATCACATATATTTAGGAACTCCACTAGTCTTTTAAATGGCTGCTTCTTTTTGATACCTCACGCCATGTTGAATCCTGGCCATGGAATAAAAATTTTGGATGGCCATCGTGGATACTGCCATCAAGGTAGAAATCCAGATTTTACGGTCGGAAATCCATCCGCGATATCAGTCAGATGTGAATTCATCACTGGTTCACTTTATTTTTGGCATTAAGTTGGCTATTGTAATTAGCAAACTGTAATTCTGTTCAACTAATCCATTTGAACAATGATCGGTTCCAATGGACTGTATGATGACGTCAAACAAATTCTGATACGGACACTGTTTCCTGTCTAATGATCTCTCTCCGTGTGCTCCGATTTTGGGTTTCATTATTTTAATGGCTGATCCTGACACCAACCTTCCCTCCGAGAAGGCAACCTTTCTCACTAAACCGTGTTCTAGTTGGTAGCGCGTTCGACCACAGATCACTACCACCTCATTTCGAATCTCGGCGTGGGCACGTCTGAAGGGTGTTTCGTCGTTGACTTCGCTTCATTGTCTTTGGAGGTCGCTCGGCCCACTTAGCCTACCACGTGCACAAAAGTGGCCGTAAAACATCAATCCTCATCCCATTAAATGTCAACGTTGAACCTGTGACCACCGCCAGCCAGTTGAGTAGTGCCCCCCTGGAGACAACCCGATATAATTCATTATGCCTAAGGTTTCCAGACAGGCACACGCGCGCGCACACACAGAGAGAGAAAGAGAGCTCTATATTTTACACGTAGCGCCCCTGGAGATCACACCGGTACATTATTGACAGCGTTTAGACCCCACTGATGTTTACATCACAGCAATATATCTTTATAGTTGTGAATGTGCGTCACCTGTATCAGGTATTAATAGGACATATCTTTCTAGCCGCTGAAAAGCAGCACCTTCACCGCCAACAAACGTAGCAGACATCTATGTCGATATTAACCGTCATCAAATTGATGATTCTTGTGTCATATGTGGCATGTAGATCACGTCTACCTAATCCGCATCTGTCCCACTTAGTGCACGGGTTATCGTCTATAGTTAAGCCAGCTGTTGTGTATAGTAAATATTTGCCTAATAGGGACAATTATCCCGGCATATTATCTCTTAAGCTGCCGCTATATTTGAGCCTTTGAGTTGCTTTTCAAACACAATTAATCTTAATTGCTCTGCCTTATAATGAGCATCTAACCCATAGATATTATGAGTTTTTATCTGTAGTCGCCTCTTGACTACTATTTTCTATTTATAATCTACGAATCATCACTTTCTTGGACACTCCACTCTTTTAAGTTTGATGAAACCATGACAACCATCGTAAACTAGTACACAGAAGGTTCAGCAGATTGCAGCTATGACAATCAGTGGCTCTTGTTATGTAATGTAATTTGTTAAGCTATAATTTTATTTGCTTTGTGAAAATATTGCTTTAAACCTGGAGTTTCAGCCTTTGAATTGGTGTCAATTTCAAATTCTGTTTGTTAAACTGCTGGTTCTGCTCAGGTTACTCTAGATGCACATTTAAGAAGAAGAGAATGACATCTATCATTTAAAGATGGTAAAAATGCGTGGTTGGCTCTTAGTAAAAAAAAACCCAGCTGAAATGCAAACAAAATTGCACCACGTGTCCAACATAACATTTGATGACCACTGGATATTAATACTTGTCAATGCTGTGAATATGTTTTGTCCTCACCTGTCTCTTGCTTATTTCATTATAAAAAAAACATATTGTGAAATATTTGCAAATTTTGGGAACGAAACTTAGGTATTATGCCAATAAATCAGTTCTGCGCTCATAGGTGAAGGTGTACTGTTCCTTGCTTGCTTGTAGTTCGGGGAGTATTCCCAGGCTGTCGCTTGTTTGGCACAGCTTTACTGTTCCTTCAACTCACTAATTGATACATATCTTGGAACTGGTGGCTGAAAATTTAGAATGTCTATTTATATGAAATTTTATTTTTTATAAAATACACTGTAGTTAATTGAGTGAGTGAGTGAGTGAGTGAGTGAGTGAGTGAGTGAGTGAGTGAGTGAGTGAGTGAGTGAGTGAGTGAGTGAGTGAGTGAGTGAGTGAGTGAGTGAGTGAGTGAGTGAGTGAGTGAGTGAGTGAGTGAGTGAGTGAGTGAGTGAGTGAGTGAGTGAGTGAGTGAGTGAGTGAGTGAGTGAGTGAGTGAGTGAGTGAGTGAGTGAGTGAGTGAGTGAGTGAGTGAGTGAGTGAGTGAGACTCATAATAAGCCATTAACCATTACAACCTCTGAATTCAGAATAAATGTATGATCTTTTCATAAAAAATACCTCATTCCATCTCACATCTGATACTGACTTGTCAGATGAACTTAGCCATTTCCATGTCACATCTTAGATGCTATAACAATGTTAACACTTAAAACACATTATGGCTCAATTCCTCAAAACAAACACATTTGATTTCTCCATAAAATATTTAGCTTTTTCAGCAGTTTTTATTTTTTAGACGCTGATGAATGGCATCACCTTGCTGATTTTGATGTTATGTGTTAAACATTCTATATGCGATGGTAGAAAAATGTTGCTCTGAAAAAAAACATCGTTCATTTCATGATTGAAAGTATCAATAAAAGCTATCAATATATTTAGATGGAGCTCGTATTATGCAAAACTTTTTCATTTCAGAGGTTTGACAAAATCTAGTCCATCAGATCTGGTAACTTTGATGCCTGAAATGATTTGAAAAAGACACATCGTAGTCATGTTCATTACAAGCGATGAACACAAAACAAATTAAAGCACGCCTGTCTATGTCCGCAAATTAAAGCACGCCTGTCTATGTCCACAATCGCTACATCCATGTCTGTCTGGACCGATAATGATCGGCATATGAATTACTGATATTATTTATAATGTAAATCTTGTTGATGTTGAATGTTGTCGTCGTTTCAGCAACTCCGTCATGAAAACCTAGTCAACCTGATCGAGGTGTTTCGGCGTAAGAAGCGTCTGTATTTAGTGTTTGAGTTCGTCGACCACACGGTACTCGACGACCTTGAGAAGTACCCGCAGGGATTGGACGAGGGCATGGTCCGCAGGGTTCTGTGGCAGGTCCTTAAAGGAATAGAATTTTGTCATCTACACAACGTAAGTAGAGCGACAGGTGGTGGCAACGAGGACATACAGTCACATGATTTGTGATCGGCCAGCATGTCATCGTTTGTCATTTCAGGATTGCCATAACCAATTAGAGCCGTTGCTGTTCGGGTGTTATCACTAATGTTATCACTGATAACATGGATGTTATCGCTAATGTTAGCAGTGGTAACATGGATGTAATCAGTGCGTAGTGGTGTTCTAGATCATTTGTTCCATTAATGTACGGCTTTGCACCGAATGACCTGGTCCATATTTTAAAATTAATTTGCTATCATTCCGAGAAATCAGACAGGAAAATGGATGAGTGTCAACGACCACTGGCCATCGGGTGAGATACTTTCTGTATCCTTTACCTGGATTTACTCTAATATCGGTTTCTACTCATGAAGCAGTTTTTACTCCATCCAATGTATACTGTGTACTACGGGAGTTTGTACTACAAGGCTATAATTTGTACCTTATCTCTCTATCTATCTATGATATAGCCATTCAATCGATCGACCATCTCACTTCATCTCATTTCTATTAATCTGATTGCCCCGATGGTTAGAGCATTACGCTGTAAACCTTCGGGTTAAACAACATTAAAGAACGTCTCAAGATAACTTCGTTTGTGCGATTTTTCTCCAGGGATCTTTCCCTTGGTCCTGCGTCCCAGGTGAAACCAGAACAGAGGCTAAACAAACACTTCACTGAATCACTCACTCACTCGCTTCGCTCACTCACCCTCATTAAATCCATCAGCCATCTTGTCTCCAACCATCTGCAGACATCTGAGTCCATTCATCCTGCCAAACAAATCAAAGCATCTATCCATCCACGGCTTCAATAATTCAATCATGTAAATCCAGTCATCTTAATCCAGTCAGTCAGTCAGTCACTTCATCCGTCCATCCATCCATCCATCCATCAACTAATTAGGTTTCTTTGTATCACTCAAGAACAGAATATTTCCAAACTAAAGTTGTCATTGTGTAATGTTTATATCAACAAACATTATAGTAAGTTGTGATACTATCACGGTATATATAATAAAGTTGTGAACCGTATTAGCTAGTGAGCTCCGGTGGTGTCAACAGTCGCAGGTTCGAACCCCGTAAGAAGTCGAAACTTTTCCAGGGATTAATTTCTCAGCTCACTACATCGTGGGTGGCTGACCACGTTAAATGGCGCTGCCATCTCCACTGAATTATTTAAAATAAAGGGGGACATTAAAAACCCCCTGAGGACGTAAAACACTCTGGCAGGACCACCCTCAGGGTATTTCGGCTCCATCTTTCCGTACTGCTCCCCTGTGAGTGGTGGGTGAGGAGGTTTCTCAACCACTCCAACATAGAGGCTGTGCTGATTAAGCGACAGCCTGGGGATTCTCTCCGAATAACAAAACCAAACGTATTAGTTACAGCTTTATGCCAACACAGCTGTATGTATCACTGGTATACTGGACTGTATACCAACATTTTATACCAACACAGCTGTATGTATCACTCATATACCAGACTGTAAACCAACATTTTATACCAACTCAGCTGTATGTATCGCTCATATCCTGGACTGTTATAAAACCACAGCTTTATACCAACACAGCTGTATGTGTCACTCATATCCTCGACTGTAAACCAACATTTTATACCAACACAGCTGTATTGATCATTCATATCCTGGACTGATAGCCAACATTTTATGCCAACACAGCTGTATGTATCACTCATATCCTGAACTGGATGGCACCATCTTATACAAACACAGCTGTATGTATCACTCATATCCTGAACTGAATGGCACCATCTTATACCAACACAGCTGTATGTATCACTCATATCCTGAACTGTAAGCCATCTTATACCAACACAGCTGTATGGATCATATCTATCCTGGTGCATCTTAAACCCATACAAAGTCTTATTTTCAAAGTGTTATTGTCAATCTCCTACATTTTCCTTGTTAAGTGCAAAAACTGTTGCCAAATACCATGAAAATTTTAAATAAGGTAACTTAGCGGCATGGACACTGAGGATTATATACAACTTTTTTAAATCAAAAAAAAATTTCAGTAGAAACATAATTAATTAAAACTTTGTAATTATAATATACTGATTTGATTGATTCCTGTGAGTTGACTGCTTTAGTAACTGCAATTGTGGCAACATAATATTTATATAGCTGTATAAGGGTGTGAGTGACTTTACTCAAGCAAGACGTGTGTGTGTGTGTGTGTGTGTGTGTGTGTGTGTGTGTGAGAACTTGGAGAAAGGGTTAAAATAAGACAATGTGATTTATGTAGGTGTTTATGTGTCTGATGACCTAAGAATTATGGTAATAACTTTATTTTTGACATTATTATTATTATTATGTGCTTGTATTTAGTCATGTTACTACTAACGAATGTTGTTGGTTTCAGTAGGTAGACTAGTGATGGTGAGAGATGCTGTGAGATCGTTTTGATTTTGTTTCATTATATCTCTAATGAAGCTAACCCGCCCATCCCCCTCATAACAGCTAATTAATGTAGTAGTAGTTTTTATATTGTTGTACAATAATCGCTAATGAAATGTCGAGATCCATAGATTTATGTTGTAACAAATCTGACCCCATATATTCTAACAATAAGTGCTTCATTTAGCTGCAATGTATATAATAACATTTGCCATCGCAGGCTGTGGCACGAACGGATTGAATGAATTCTAAAAATATTTACAAACTAATGTTAAAGAATAATTTGCGCTTCTGATATTAAAATTTGATAAAAACGGTTTAAAATCATTCCTCACTCAGGAAAGCGGAAGTTGATGTGAGGCGCAAAAGAATGATCGTTCTATTTCCAGTGGACAGTAGGGATGAGTCAACCATTATTAAACTTATGTCATCTAAGATCTGGGGGTGGGGGTGGTTGTTGAAGTTTTGACACACACACAATCTCTAGGTCTAAACAGTCAACCCCCTCAATTATATATCCCAGCCTAAGTTGTGCCGATGTGTCGTTAAACAACATTCATCCATCCTTGATCAATGGTGAGGGTAAAACTGATCACAGTAAAAGGTTTTAGTTGACTTGTATTTTACGAGATGGTTCCATTATGCGCAATGACTGAACAACACGAAACTACAATGGAACGAGTGGAACATAAAATTATCTGACATATAACGGATTTACATTGATTCTTGACTTTTGATGGTATAATGTCCCCGGTTAAAGTAAACTTTAGTTTTTATTGTCATAAATTGTGAAGGGAAGCTTTCATAAGACATGAAATTGTTTTGACTCATGCCTCGTATATCAATGAAGAAGTCTTTATGTAACTCAGTGTATATATATATATATATATATATATATATATATATATATCTTGCAGATAATACACAGAGATATAAAGCCAGAAAACATTTTAGTCAGTCGGTCAGGGATCGTCAAGTTATGTGACTTCGGGTTTGCCAGGACGTTAGCGCAGCCAGGTGAAGCGTACACAGACTACGTCGCTACACGATGGTACAGATCTCCGGAACTACTAGTTGGTGATACTAAATATGGCAGGTATGTAGGTGTGTGCTGTGTGTGTGTGTGTGTGTATGTGTGTGTGTGTGTGTGTGTGTGTGTGGTGATTGCAGCCAACCATATACACCATTCGGTTGATTGATATTACTTCCTGTTCTGAGACCCTTTCTTCCTATCCAGAAATCGTGTCTTCGGGAAGAGCATTTCCCTTCCCATACACATTACTGCTGATTGGAATGGTATGTTAATTATCTGGAAGATGTTTCATTCATCAGTTTACGGTCATTATCTTCAGAAATTGCTCACCTCATTTAGCCTATCATCATGTGCCCAA